>VXBJ01002636.1:880048-987587 GCA_013400055.1 Nycticryphes semicollaris | reverse complement strand
AAAAAAATAGAAAAGAAAAGAAAAGAAAAGAAAAGAAAAGAAAAGGAGAAAAGAAAAAAGAAAAGAAAAGAAAAGAAAAGAAAAGAAAAGAAAAGAAAAGAAAAGAAAAGAAAAGAAAAGAAAAGAAAAGAAAAGAAAAGAAAAGAAAAAAGTCTTCAGAGGGGTTTAACTCTAAAGGGATCATATGTCCCTGTTTGAGCCACAGCTTCAAAACCTGGTAAAACTGGAAAGAGTGAGAGGAATGATGTGTGAAATGCAGAGGGGACATGTAGAGAAGGGGACAGGTTTGCAGAGATGAGTACACAGTGGAGGGACAAGGAAATCCTGTGAAGGGCTGACAGCATGTGTGGAAAGGCAAATCCAGTGTGGCTTGGGGAACTAGGCATGATGCACAGCTTCTGGGGCACAGAAAGGAAAACCAGCAGGAATCACCACACGCGGTGTATTTCTCTGAGCTCAGCTTTTGACGAAAATCTGCAGGCTCAGAATCAGTCCCCTGGCTCAAGGCAACACACAGGGAATTCTTGAGAAGGGCAGGCAGGGACATGGGCATGAGAAGGGACAGAAAGATGCAGCAGCAGAGACCTGGGGGTGCAGATGCCTGCTGTGAAGCACCTGCAGAAACTGAGCTGGAAATACTCATCCCACCCATGGAGACAACATGGAGCAGAAGTAATTCTAGTGGATCATCTGAGTTGCCCCAAGAGCACACCATCATGAAACTACTGTTCAGGTTCCCATAACTAATATTCTCCTGTTCAGAGATGCCTGTCACTGGCAGAGAAAGGGTGCCTGAAGCCAAGACTGAGGCACTGTTGCATATGTACTTGGGTGAAGCTTGCATGGAGTCAGCCAAGTGCTCACAATGAGTTCCATCACTTCAGACTCATTTTAAGGGATGTTTTCTCTCGTTTTAGACCAAAGACCAGGCCAGTCCTTAAAAACAACCCCACCCCATGCAGCTCCACAGGCAGCTGTCTCCTGTGATCAGATCAAGGGCAGGCAAAAGCCCACATTCAGACTGTGATGCATGGGCTTTTTATGAAGCCATGTGAGAGCACGCACTTGCCTTCGGGAACCAATCTCAGGGTGAGGAACTGGGTGACTTTTATTTTAGCAAGGAGAGGGACAAGAAGAGACCATGGAGATCATCTGATTTGCCTTTCTGCATGGTAAAGGAAGGTCATGAGAATGCGCCCAGCAATTCCTGCAGCTGTCCCAGGCTTTTGGGGTGGTGAGCACTATAATTACATGCCCCTTCCCCAAGGGTGCATGTACCCATAGCCCAAGGAAACAAGAGCTGAACGCAGATTTCGGAAGAATGCTATAATAACAATTATTACACTAGAGCTGTTCTCTGTTCCTGGATATGCTTGAGGGTGTGTGTGTATATGTCATAATCTAGGGGCATTGAGCACATGCTCATACAATATTGACCCCTTCATTTTCCTGACATTGATTTTTTTAAAAGAAACATTCAATTAAAATCCCATTTAGTCTGGCTAAGCAGGAGCCTGTATTATTCAACTGATAAAAAGAAGACAAGGCAACAGCAGCTTCACATGTGTTGTTACAGGACTAACCACTGAAGTTTGCACTAGGACATAAACCCTCCTGGAAATCTGGCTTCCCTGGATTAAATGCTACGATATTCAGCCTGACTCTTTATTGCCCTGACAACTTACGAGCCCTGAGGCCTTGAGCTGGGCACTAAGGAGCTGCGTGGTTCAACTGGAGAGATTTGGTGCCTTCGTGTGGGTCCAAGAGAGCTGATGGGCAAAAAGCTCTCTGGGCTGGCTGGGAGGGAGAGGGAAAAAGGGTCCGTATCTTCAATTCTGCCCTTTGCCAAGAGTTACGGGTCTTCCAGTGGGTGTTCCCACGCACTCAGGCTTTGTAAATGATAATTACGGAACAGCTGAATAGCAGTTTGAAATAACCACATTTTCAATGTAGCTCTCTGAAGTTGGAATTAGCAGTGATTCTTGTGTGGAATTAACTATTTATAAAAATGTCATGCCCTTTGCATCAGGAAGCCCCAGGTTAGACTTTTTCAAGTGTTTGGACCCACATTATCAAAGGATCTTCAGGCTGGACTATCATAAGCACTGACCATTTGTCTTAGTGCCTGTACAGAGACTTTTTTTCAAAAGTGCAGTCCTAGTTATACCTGCTGAATTTCCCCAAGAATAACCTGCTTATGAATAACCCCTAAATTCAAATACACCAGCCATATGTAGCCTTCAATTTGAAGCTAAATTTACTTTGTTTTCTTGTATGTCAGACTATTTGAATTACCGAAACCATCACGGAGATGGATGATCCATGTGGCACGTATATCCATATTTTAGTTGCAGTTAAGCTAGTTTCATAAAGGAAGTCACTCTTTCTGAAGCAAGGCAGTTTATTTAATGAAACAAAACACTTTATTTACAAAAAAATAAGGTGGTGCAAATACAATCGTTATAATCCAATTCCAGAAGAACTAAGACAAAGATCAATCCAGGAATTCATTAAATGCCTTATGTGTCAAGAGGAACTTTCAGGTTTGCTAGTAATCTACATTTTCAACTTTTTAGGCTTTTTTTTACAGACTCTGAGAGTGAACAAAGAATCACTGGTCATACTTTACTTAGGAAATGGGGAATTTTCCTATTGTTTTATGTCTACATATTTTGTTTTGCATGAAGTTAACAGATATGGGCTGCAGATTACAAGAGAAATAAGGTGCACTGGAAATATAAGTATTGTGAGCTGTTCTTCCACAAAGGAGTAAGAGTTATTTCAAAGCATCAGGGATTGCATCTGCCATGTAAACTCCTCAAAAAGCATGTACCATATCTTCTCTGCTTGTCCACACACAAAGAAAAACTATTTCTAACCAAATAACCAACTTGCCCAAAATCTGGCATCATCCTCAGGGTTACTCCTGCATGAAGTCTGGCACCATGTCCTCTTTCCCCAAAAAGCTAAAGTTTTTTTGAAAACTACTTGGGTTTTACTGAAGGGCTGTGGTCAAGTCTTTTTTTCATTCTGGTGGCTTCCAGGAGAGTTAGTTATTGTAAAATCGAGTGGTTTAGGTATATGAATTCTTGATTAAATACAGGATCCCAAGTTAGAAGAGCAAGCCAAGGATGAGAAGTGCAGAAACCAGGCTGTTGTCACCCACTAGGAGAGGGAAAATCACTGTTCTCCTGCCTACTTTATCTGGATAAAAGCTCTGAAACTTGCTGATACTAGTGACCAAAATGCTGTCTTACAATGTGGTAGCTCCTGTGATATACGACACTCAGCCCAAAGCAGGAGTTGCTGCTGGATCTCATGCCTTCTGGGGACAGTGGAAGTCTAGTTCTTCAGGGCAGAACGACTCCACTCTGTGGAAGGTCCCATCCCTGAATTTTTTGGGGTAAGAAAATTAGATTTTTCCCACACAGCTGAGAAGTCATGAGAGCACATTAAACAAGACCCAGTGCTCCTAGGGTCCTTGATAACCATCTCAGCTGATGAGTACCATGTGCCTCCCTAGGCCAATACTCTAGATCAAGAGTCACAATTATTATTTGCTTATTGGGGATGGGAAATTTCAAGGAGTGGGGTGACTTTGCCCATAATTACACAGAAAGGCTGGGGCAGAGCAGGGAACCCATCCAGCCTACGCCTCTTACCCTCTCCTGTTGCATTTTTCCTGCAACCGAGACTTTTGCTGTTGGAGAGACAGCCTGACTGACAGCACCAAGGGGTGAGAGCTTGCCTTCCCCTACAAAACAGGTATATCCCTCTTATGAAAGGACCACCTGCTAAGTCCTCAGCCTCTCTGCTATGGCTATTAATAATCACTTCCCGTGATTTTCATAGCTTTCTGATGCGGACACTTGACCTCTTGTAATTGTGTTCAGATTCTCCACTCATGTTACACAGGATATCCAGCAGCCGTGGTGCTGGCGATGGGCTGAACCTCTCCTCCTCGTCCCGCAGCCCCCTGTGCCGGTATCCCCACTTTCATCTCAGTCGGCATCCACCACGCTGTTTATCTCATCACTGCTCTGGCAGCTCTCCATTATCTGTATTCAAACACCAGATTGCACCTGTTGGTTTAGCTGTTGATTGGGAGGAACCGAAGCAGAAAGTGACCCTGCGTGTCCGGCTAAGCAATCCCTCTCCGCTAATGGAAAAGAGCCGGCGTGTTCCTCCAGGCTATTTGTTTGCTGGTGTTTCTGCTGTATTGACTGCCTCCTTGGAAAATAATTCTGTTGCTTAATTGATTGTAACATTTCTTTCTTCTTTTTTTTTTTTTTTTTCCCCCCCCTCCACCAGTCCATCAGCCTCAGGATTTTATTTCTCACTTTTATTCAGTTGTTGCGCAGCAGGAGCTGGTTTTGGGATGGTAGGCAGCACACACTTGTTCTTCTAGAGCATGAATTAAGGAGTTTGGTATTTTGTCAACACAATGTCTTTCTTCAATGAAAAACGAGTAGGTTTTATGCAGCTTTGGCTTCTCAGGCCAGCTCTATCCTCTACTTTATACAAACGCTTGAATTTTCCAAAGTTGTTTCCTGATTGTGTTGTTTCCTATGTGTCTACAGGTGGGCCCCAGAAATGGGGGCTTCAAAGTTAAAGGATAAGAAAGAAACATCGGGTGAGGACTCAAGAGGCACAAACCGCAAGAGTCCCTCAAAATGCTGTATCAACACAGCAAGCTGGGTCCTCCCTGGTAAGAATAACCATCAGCCAGGAGAACCTTGTGGCTGCCCAGGACACAGTCCAGGTGAAAGCAGGGACAATGTGTTTTCCTTTTCTTCTGCTGTTAAAAACTCTGAAATTCATATATTATTTAAGCTGGCCCTTGGATCTCCCTGTTGCAGCCCGTATCTGGTTACCTTGTGACAGGCCATAAGGAGCTTTCAGAGGTCCCTCAGGCAAACCTCTTCCTATCTCCCATCAGCCAACACCTTCTCAGGGTGGCTCAGCTCAGATAAGAGATGTTCATATTTTCTTCAGGTTTGCAGTGTGACATATATATTCCTCCCAGTCCTGCTGAGGAGGGATGATATCATGTGTTAGGCAATGAGGAGACTGGAGAGGAAGGGCAAAACAGCTTGACAGCTGCTTCTCAAGTAGACCATCAACAGCTATCTGCTAGCAAATTTAAAATAAATCAACGAAGAGTTCTCATTTACAACTTTCCTTTGTTTTTCCACTGGCTAGCAGGCAGCCTTTTTCATCCACCAAAATAACAGCCATTTCCATGAGCTGTTTATTTGACACAGCATTGGAAGAAGGTGAATTATTAGGTCTTGGGGGTGTTAATAGGGTCATTTCATGCTGTGGTTGTTGGTGGACTGATAGAATGGATTATGTGCCTATGATTATCATTTTTTGCTGCTGGGTGGTCACCATTTCCCATTGTAAATCTGCCTGTCAGGGCACCAAGACATTTTTCTGTGGGTGTTTCTTCTTGTTATTTAAAGGTAAGCAAATAATTTCAAAAGCGCAAATTAAGCTTGGTTGTCAACAGGAAGGAGACAAAGTTGAATAAAGGGGGAAAAAAAAGCCACTGAGAATCTGACAGTCCTTCCCACATACAACCACACTCCTGTGGGACTGGGGGGGGGTAATGAGTGGGCTGCTGCTGACCCCCACGTTCTGCTCTGACGTGAAGAGCTGGGAATCAATAACTTTGATGTCTTATCTTATCCCTGAAGATAGATAGCAGTGACTTGTTTGGTGACTGCCATAGCACTACTTTAGCAGACCCTTTTGAAGTACTTCAGCACTTCAGTGGCTGTTGTGCGAGCGGAAAAGCTGACACCAGCGCTGCTTTGGGAAATGGCCACCAGGGACATGGGGAGGATGATGGGTATGTGCTGAACGGTTGTCTTTTTTTGTCACCCGGGGGTGTCACGGCTGTGACTGTCAGTGGGTGGCTTTGTGGATACATCTGTGATCCACATCTGCCTCTGCCTGGTCCTGTTCATGGCTCTGGCAGATTCTGCTCTAGCAGAGATGTACTTGCTGAACATGAAGATGGCAGAAAAAGGCAGGGAGGTGTTCCAACACATTCCCCTGTTTCATGGGGCTTAGATAGCTCACTGGCATTTTGGGTATCCAAACTGAGCTGCTGACTGGTGACTCTGTGGACAGCATGAACTGAGTTCTTATCAATGCCCTTAACGAAAGTCATCTTCTACCCCTCCAACTTCTCCCCACATGAATTATTTTTTGTTCTGATTTGTTCTTCCTACCATCCATGAGATACAATCTTTCCCATGCTCCTGTAGAGCTAAAAATCAAAAGTTTGTCTTACCCAGATTTGCAGCAACCTTTTCCCTAGCCTTGGCAAGCACAGTCCTACTGGGCATATACCTGTTCACCCCTTTGCTCGAGCTGGTACACCTCTTTGCTTTTATCTTTCCAATGGTTAACCTTGCCTTTTGCATCAGGCACAGCAGCCACATTGTATTTTCAAGGTCTCTCTAATACCCAGCTCTAACCTGCCCCACACCAGCCCCTGCTTCTCGCTCATAAGATCATCAGAACAAGCACCTTTGTATTTTTCTGTGGACACTTCTGCAAAGTGACCTCATTGCCCTCCTTTGAACTTGCCTTTGCTGCAGGAGAGCCCTCGGTAGTGATGGATGAGTATCACAGCCATCATGCTGACGGATACCACTTCAACATTTCCCAGGCATCTATTGTGCCTGTTATTAAATGTTGTCTTTTCTTTAGGTTGGAAAGTCTTAGGAGGACTTTTTATTCAGCATTTTTACAGTCCCCAGAACAAAGCTATCCTGGACCCTCTTGAGTGCTGTAGGAACTCAGGTGATGAACAAAAGAATGGTAATTTAGACCTGACCATTTCTATCAGAGGAGGAAAATCAGCTGAGTTGCTTTCAAAATTTTCTGATTTATGCATCAGTTGAATGAGATCCAAAGACTCTTTTCTTCATCAGCTTGGTTAGTTTGTTTGTAGTGCCACTATGAAATTTCCTTCCATTAATGAACTTTTACCTTATTTAACTTTTAATTTTTTGGCAAAAACTTGAAGCCTTGCATTTTAACCAAAACCATTTCCCTGACCATGCCCCAGAACACCTCTGTGGTGCATCACAGTTTTTTCTCTCCCTGTGTTATTATGCAGAATCAAAGCAGATCCTGGAACCACTATGCTGAGATGGGACCAAGCCCAATTTACCAAGTATCAATTCCTGCCACCCACCACCAGAAACTTTCCGAGTGACATTTTTTTCCTTGCTTTAAGTAATTAGTCCAAATGGAAAGACCTTTGTGGATCACCAAGCATATTTATCCAGTCTGGACCTCCATGACAAGCATCTTCTCGGGTGATCACCAGTAACAGCTGTACAAGTGACATGATGCATTAAAGGTCTTCCTCCAGTACCCCTGCTTGCAGTAAAAAGTGTAAAGTCCAGGTATAAAGGCAATATCTGGATAGTACATCCACAAAGCTGTCTGTGTTGGGCCAGCAACACTTGACTGTTTTCTTCACCAGTTCAGGTCATTTTAAAGTGTCACATTTTCCTGACCTTACATGAGAGAGCTCATTACATTTTATTCCTTATTCTTTTTATCCTGTGGATTCAGAAGCAAAAATGTTTAACACAAAGGAGCCCAGTTCTGTTTCAATTTATATAGCCAAATATTAAAACATAATACTGTGGGACAAATTCACCCGGATCCCAATTTTCGTCTGGCAATAGTATTTGCTAGTGAATCATTGCTGAAAATGGTTGTTCTCAGTTATTTTGCATTGCAAAGAAAAAAAGTGACTTGTTGGCAAGTTCCCTTCAGATGCCTGGACAAAACTGATCGTATTTTTTTCTAAATTACTGTTTAGAAAATCCAAAGATGTTCCCTGCTATTTTCTGGCATGTGAAAATGCACACTAAATGGCACTCGGGGGTTAATTTTCATGACCCCAACTCTACCTCTCAACAAGATAGATTACATTTTCAATTCTATTCCTCGGTGTATAAGAGAGAATCATTTTGTAGAAAATGAGAATTGATCCAAATCTTCACCCTAAAGTCAAACGGCAGCTTTATTGACCAGAAAGGAAAAAAAAAAATTAAAAAGGATGCATTTCTTTAGAATACAGTGTTCTCCGTGATATCCCCCATGCCAAAACAGCATGAAATAGGAGCTGAGCTGCCACCTCAAAGGGGAAACCGATGTCTAGAGAAGGGCAGGCCATGCCTGGGAGACCCAGCTCAATCCTGTGGGCTCATTTGCAGCTTGTGTGCAACCTTCCACCTTTTCTTCTCTTCCCTCCATTTGGCTCAATGCCTCCCTGCCCTCTGGGGCCTCTTCCGGCTGTCAGGGAGTCAGGGACGGAATATGGCCCCCATGGAGATAAAAGACCAAGGGGATTTTCCAAGGTGTGAACAGGAGCTAGGCGCCTCCCTCCTGTTGAAAGTCCCTGGGAATTCCCTTCGGGAGTCCTGGGGCAAAGGGAAGCTCTGGCATTTGAGTGATGGACACCCTGTAAGAGGGTTGTCTTGGGGCATGGACAATTGGGTGCAGCTCAGAAGCCAGGCTGGGGAGACTCCATCTGCAAGGCAAACAGGCTTTGGGACTTTATCACATTCACCTGGCTGGGCAGAGGCACAGATTTTACTACTGGCCATGTCCTGAGCGGGCTGTCACTTTGGGAAAGATTATTCCATTGCTCTGCTCCTGAGCCTCCTCAATCACCTTTGGCTTTCCTCTATATATCTGCACTGCTAGCCCTCCTGGGACTTGTTGGGAATCAGCCTTGCTGAAGTAGCATGGCCAGGTGTCTTGGGTATAGACTCTGATGTCGTGTTATCTTCCCCTTCCCTTGAGAAATTCAACACAGAACAACAAAACTGTTCCTATCCTTTACCCTGTGAGAAAAAACGCTTGAAAATATGAGTCTACAGGGCAAAACAAGCCAAAATTCCTGGTTTTCTTGAAACATATAAGAAAAATCCCCAAGTTTTACTTATTGTAGCACTTTCATGTGCCACTCACCCCATGTCCCTGGCTGTTTGGGCTGGCATTACCAATGCCATGCTGGGTGTGCCAGCATTTTGCTCTCAGCACCTTATGTGCAGCCAGGTGCTGGTGGGAGCCCAGGCTGGAGAATGCTATTTTCTCATCCTGCCTCATAGGAAGGGAAAAGAAAACCCAACAGATCCCCAACCCAACAACAACAAAGCCTTTCTGCAGGAGGCAGAGGGCAGTGTTTGCACACATATAGTAATTATGAGTGCAAGTGGGTCAAGTGCATCCCTGATGTTCTCCCTGCTGTCCTCTCTGGGGTGAGGGTGATGGCTTGCTGGGTTCTGGTGGGATGAGAGACAGATTTATGCCCAACTCAGATGTGTTTGGAGAACCTTGTGGGGGGTGTTTGTGGTGCTCACCTCATCTCAAAAATCATCATGACCTTTTAAAAAAAGGGGGGACCACTGCTCCTCCACATGGGGGGCCTGTGGCAAGGACCCCCTGATGGTTTGGGGTTTTTTTTCCCATCTGGGGAAATTGCTCTCCACCAAGCTAGGTCAGAAGCCATGTCACAAATGTTATGGGCTGCACAGGTTCAGCTTCTTGGTCCTATCTCTGGGGCACTCATGGGTCTGCAGAGAGGGAGAAGATGCCCTCTACCCTATACTCCTTGTTGCATGTAGTATTTATATTAGCTGTATGAGGGCAGTTGATTTTACACCCCTCTGAGATGGGCAGGAGAGGGGCAATGTGCACCTTCTCCCCTTCCACATGCCTCGGAGGCTGATTTGATCNCCTCCCCCCCCCCCCCACCTCAAAACAAACCTACAGCACTGCAACATGCCCCAAAGATTAGCAAAGGGAGAAGGCTACGGGAGAGTCTCATTTCTGGGAAATGACACGGGCTCATAGCATGACACAGAGCACTCAGAGCCCTTGGAGCCAACCCTTTGGCAGGAGTCTTTACATCTGAAATCAATACCCCCTCTGCTTCCTGTGCCCCCCTGCTCCTGCTCATCCCTTCCAGGGACCATCTCTCCCGGAGTCACAGCCCAGCTGGGAAAAGATCTGCCTCATCCGGCTCTGCCCCCCGTGGCAATACAGCCTCTAAAGGTAAACGTGCTGAAAAGTGGAATGAAAACTTTTTCCAAGCCAAAGTCAGTTTGCATTTACAAATGGGGTTGTTTTAGAAAACTAATACATTTCACACTTTCCTGCTGGTACCCTCAGGGGAAAAATAGTACAACTCTCAAGCCCTGTTCCTACAGAAACAGCGTGTGCTTGAGGAGCCTGCTGTAGTTTGTATTCATTTGAACAGGGAGTACATAAAATTTTCCTTAGCACCTCTTTGATGTCACCTGCAACCTCCATCGCAAGAGGCAGCTTCCCCTCTTCCACAGCAGCTGCATTTCACATCATGGTAAAGATGACAAAGGGAGATTCTTCTGCCATTCAATACTAAGTGTCTCATGATTAAATTCATCCTTTAGCATCGTTATGCCACTGGAGCAGGGTCAGGGATTAATTTATCCCACACAGTTTATGAGGTTCTTATGAGCTTATGGCAGAAGGGAAATACATTACGTGCCAGACCTACACCCAAACAGCTATTTGAATGTCCTGACTCGGACTGGAGCAGGTTCTAGGAGGAGACTGGTGGTATTTAAAGAAATGTGTAACACAGCCATGTCTAACTTGTTCTTAAACTGTAAGTCTGAGGAATGCAAAGTTAGCTCTGAAATAGCATTTCATGCCTATCAGAGACATGGCACTGCCCTCAGTGAAGCGTGGGAATGACTGTTCCCCATTTGGAGCCAAGCAGCTCTTGAATGCTGAGGGATTCCCCAGGCTGTTTCCAGTAAAGATGGGAACTGGCTGTAACCTGTTATTTCTGTGATGCGCATTTGTCCCTCAGACCTGCAGGAACCAAACAAGGACATATATCTCCTCTTCCAGTCTTTCTCTTCAAGTCATCACCTTAACTGTTCTCTGTTATTTTTCTAAGGGGCATTCTGTAAATGCCTTCTCACTCTACTTAGCAACCTGCTCCTTTTCTGCCAGCCACATCTAGCCAAATGCACACAGACAGCACTCTGCCAGCACCAGAATACAGGTTTCTGCTCTGACATCCAGTCCCAAGGCCAGGCTCTTTTTACATGTTAAGTTCTGAACAGCTCCACATGTTCTTCTGATCTGTCTTGCAACTTCAGCTATTTTCATTGCCAAAAACATAATTACCTACTCCATCTATCCTGAGTAAAGAATGACCACCCCCCTTACAAGGCACATAGTTGGGACCAGGTCCCAAATCTATTAAACCCGCAAAGCATCTCCACAGTGGGAGGGTGATGCACTCTTAGATTCACCCCAAATGGGATTTGTTTTGTTAAAGATTTAAAAAAATATAAAAATCCAATTATTTTAATAACGCATTTCTGCTGGGACATTATGACAACATGGGCTAGGGAAGTGCTTACTTAAATTAGGTCAACATTTGTGGTCAGTTATGCTTTCCATTTTAAGTCTTCTTCCAAACTTCAGCAAAGCTTCAGACACGGTAATTATAGGGGACTAAAGCCCTAAGCTTTGTAACATGACATCCTTGCGTAGTGTCAGTGGGGCTGGAGCTGCCATGGTTGCCTCCAGCATCTCACCTTGTTTGCAACAACTGGACATACCTGTTGGGAGGGGACCATGAATGCTTTGAGAAACGCATTGTTTTAGGGGGTAAGATGTTTTTCGCTCCTATCTGTGGGTGAAAAAAAGGGAAGAGATCTTCACTAGAATGACTTCACCCAAGCTGATATTCAGAGCTGGAGAGAAGCCCAAGGGAGCAATGGGCCCCTTTGCTGCCAAGTGTGTGGGAACTTGCAAGAACTGCCTGCCCAGCAGCGCCTCTGGAGCACTTTGGGCATGGCAAGAGGGTTGCTTAGGCAACGCGTGGGTTTCAGAGAAGAGTTGGTTCCCCTTTGGTTCAAGGAAGATGATATCCTCAAAGCTCCCNAAAAAAAAAAAATTATTTTTTTTCCCCAAGAGAAATCTGTTCTCCATTGTCAGGCCTCTGATGTAATCGCTGCTTGGCTCTCCTTCATGGGACACTGGGCAGAGAGAGGTCTTTGAAGCGCTGCAAAGCAGCACACAGCCCCCATTGAACACTGCTGATGTGACAGCTGGCTTGGAGCTGCAGTCGCCTGGTGGCAGTGCCTGAGGGTAGAACCAGACTAAACTTCCTACGTGGCAGGAGACACCTCTGCCTACGTGCTCCAGGATTCAGGCAACGTGCTGCCCTCAGGCACCAAACAGCAAATGCAACAAGTGGGGTTATGGCATGTTTCTGCTCCAGCTGTTCAGGTTTATTCTGCATTTCTTTTCTCACATCAGAAGTCTCTTCAATACACTTTCAGAGCTTGCATGTGAAAATTTTCTTCTTAGGAAAAATTCCTGGTAGGAACGCACTTCTTCTCAGAAGTCATGATGGGGGACTATTGCTTGTTTCGGAGGTGTTTCACTCTCCCTGAGCACTCTTCACCTAGCAGAAGTGCTGCACAAGTAATCACAAAAAAACCTGCTGCTTCGTGGGAAGTCAGATCTGAGAAGAATATAAATCCCTACTTATTTTCACATGAGTTTTTAACATCTGGCTCAGTGCTCAAAGCAGGACACATACACTTTGAATCAGTCTGTCTCCATAGATGGTGTTGGTGTGCCCTGACCTCTGTGCCTCCAGGATTGCTCCATGCCAACATGTGCCTTGTATATATTGGGATATGCTCAGTAAAGACAATAGATTTAATCCTCAGTGACATTGTGTAAATAAAACAGATTTTAACATCTGGTCTTCTGTCTTTAAAACACAATGGCACTTCATAAATAATATAGCATTATAGCTCCCAGAAGGCATTTACGAGTACTTTATTAGGTGTCACATCAGTGCTCCATTTTGTAGCAACTGCCCAGAACTAGATGTCCTATAATTCAGTTACACTCTTAAGTAGCCACTAATGAGGCATATTATTATAAAGAGCCAATGCTGTACAGCTACAGTGCATTAAGTCTGGAGTAATTCCAGTGAAATCAGTGCTAAAGCATGGATTTGCCCCTGTGAAATCAAAAACAAAGTCTATCTCAAAAAAAAGAAAAAAAGTTTGGAAGAAGTATTGTGAGACTCTGAGGAGAGATTTGTGGAAACCTCCTAATTCTTATTTTCTGCCCATCCCAACTCTCTTTTCCACTCCATTCTCATCTGTCACTCATGTACTGAGTATCCCAACAACTCTGCCTGACAATTAATGCTCCTATTTTGTGGGTTTGCATAGTGCCTCCTGAGTACTTAACAGGTCTTAGAGAGTTCAGTTCACTAAGCTCTCAGATAGTCTGGCAGTCCCTAATGGCTTAATAATGTAAAATCATAAACCAGACTGCAACTGATTCCTCTTTCCCGTCTATCCTTTTATCAGGGACCTGCATGATCTGAAATACAGAAGAATAATTAGATGTGTGCCGAGTGGGATTTTTCCTTTAGCAAGCACAAGTCTGACCTCCAGGTCCAGATATAACCATGGATTTTGGGGACATGGATTTTCTGGAGATAATAAGGCTTCCTTTGCTATAGGAAGAAGAAGTTCATAAAGCAGCTTTTTTTTTTTTTTTTTTCCTAGCCTCTTTCCTGAGATGCTCTTGCAGCAAAAATGAAGTTGCTATATGGTGTCATGTATATATCAATTGGGATGCAACATGGCTGCACGATGTATTCTAAAAATGACCTCATCCTCCTCATCCAGTCTTATTCATCCAGTTTTCAGCTGATAGAATTATTCTTAGCCCAGAATGACATTATCTCCCATAGTAGACTAAGAGGCTTGTTTCTGATCTCTGCTGGTTAATAGGAAGTGGGTTTCTAGAGACAAAGCCTGGTGTGTACGTAAGGATAGGTCACTCCCTGGGCATGTGCAGGTATACGTGTGCGTGTGCTTGCTGACAGCACGCCAATCCTGCTAGTAAGTCACAATCAAATTTACTGGTTCCTTTCGATCTGAACAACGTCATCACCTCCCGCTAATGTGGTTAGGAGGGAGCAGGAGCTGCTCTGGGACGTCGGCTGGCAGTAGCGAAGCCAGAACCAGTGCACGTGTGCGAACCGTGGGCGTTGGGGACAATTGCTGCTGACAAGGCAGAGGGATGCTATATCCTGGTCAAGAAATTGGAGCAGTGTTCAAATTGGATCACTGAAGCATAAAATGTCCCAAGCTGAGACTGCTTTGAGTAGAGGCAGTCAGCAGCAGAGTGCCCATCTACGTTTACCTTTGTGTTGCAGTTTTCACAGCTTAAGACGAGTCAACCCTGGTTCAGCAAAATACACGTGAAACTTGAACTGGGCTTCCCTGGTGCTGCCCATGGGCTCATGGTGGGCAGATGCTTCCATTCACCCCCAGAAAGAGGGATGGTCAGCACTGTGCAAGTCAGCACCCAGCAGGCCTCGCAACAATTCTGCTCTTCCGCACCAACTGACAGCAAAGCTGGACAGCAGGGTTGAGGTGAAAGATCTCTGTGTCTCTGAGGCACCTGGGGAACAGTGCAGAGCAAAGCCTTTCCTTTAATATCAAGCAGTAAAATATTAAGTGGGCTGTAAGCCGGCTGCCCTCCCTCCTAGGGGAGCACCTTAATCATGAAGCTATAGAATCACATCTCTCCCTTCTTCCCAGCCCAGCCCAATTATAATTTAATTATTTCAAGAGATTGGCATAGCATCAACGTCCAGGAATGAAGCACACATCACTGCTTCAGCATCCTCTGTGATTTTGTGGCCATTGTGCCCTGAAAAAGGGTTCAATTGCCATTGCTGGAGACAGAACCATATTTTAGTCTTCCATAAATGAATCAGCTTCTTCAGCTGTGGACCTACAGGAGAAGTGAAGGGAACTGTTTCATATTGGAGAGGGCAAAACCTAGTCTTGCAAGTGTGCTCAGAGCATGTTTGCAACCTAGAGCCCACCAGGGAGTTCCTACTTTGTGCACTGTGATAAGCCTGAGGGATGAGCTATGTGCTGGGATACTTGGTCCTCTAAAGACTGGGGAACGCTACCAGCTTCCTCTACCTGGAAATGCTGATGTAAAAAAACATTAGCAGCTCTGAACTTCAAAGACCTCCTAAGCCTTGCCTCTGCAGGGCAAGAGTTTTTCACCTTGGAGCCCCAAGCAGAATTTAGGCAATCAGGATCCCTGTATGTAGGTAAGGCTGTGCAGTTATATCTGCAAAACGGGTGCGATGAGGTGAAAAATGTTATGAGCGTGAAGTGCTCAGCTGTTATGGCAGTAGGAGCAACCAAACAACGTAGACAATCAGAAACAGAAATGGAAAAGAAAAAGTGTTTATGCTGTGTTCCATTGGCAGAAAAAGAATAAGAAATAATATNATTTTATATATTTTACATGGATATAAAATATCCATATATTTTATATATTTTATATCTGGATATAAAATCAGACCCCTTTCCTTTGAGGCAAAGATGTACTAAATTACCACTTACTCTGCAGAAGCATTTGTTATACTTGAATTTTAAAAGTACCACCATGTTTTCACACAGGTTTTTGTTATGCAGCTAATCTTTACTCTTTGCATAAAATACCTTTCTTCCTCAGATCCCTTATACAAGGTCTATTTGCTGCCCATCTCCTCTTGCATGGCATAGCAAATCTCTGTTCACACAATGCTGAATGAAGCCACTAATGTGATTTTTATTAGGCTCTAGGCAGGCTGTACTTACAAGACTGTGCGGTAAATTACTTGTTTGTACTAGTCTTTTACTTGTCTCCTGCCCTTACCCAATGATTCGAGTGCAAACAAGTCTGTGCTCGCAAGGTACGACGGCCAATTCTCTCTGGATTCATGCTTTTGTACACAGATCCAAACTCATAAGTAAGGAAGCCTGGAAAAGTAATTACTTGGCTGCTTGTGACTCATTTGGTTACCCTGAAGTAGCTCCAAGGCTTGAAAAGGCTCTCTCTGCTCATGCTGAGCTGTTTGCTGACTTTGCAAGGAGTTCATTGACGTGAACGGTGTGTACCCGCTCCCGTACTCACACGGGCAGAAAAAAAACAATTGGGGTGAAAACGTGCCTAAAAGCACAGTCTTCTGCAGGTCTTCATCATATAGATGAGGTGCTCAGTTCCCCCCTTTCCCTAAAGTAAGTGGGCAGATTTGTGGCAAAACTCTAGTTAATAATGAATCCTATTCCTCTGCTGGTCCTACTCCCGTGTGTGAAACAGCCCAGGTGGATCCAGCCACTGCTCCCAAATAATGCTCTGAACTGCAGATGTGCCCCACGGGGCACGGAGATGAGCAGCAGCTGGGGGGCACCCAAGGTTTTACCTCCCTAGAAAAGAAATCGGTTATCGTGATACCTCAAGGTAGTCTGTGCAGCAGGTGAAAAATGGGTGGAAGTAATCAAAGACAAACCTCACTCTTTCTGTGACTGAACAGGTTAAAAGCAAATATGCAAGAAGGCACAGCATCCCAAATCCCAGCATAAGATTCTTTTTTTTTTTTTTTTCAAAAAAAAGCCATACAGCCTTAAAAAGATAAGAAAGACGATGTTTGTGGAAAAGAAAGCGGCTCACCTTCTGTTTCTCTGACAAATGCTCTTTTATAGTGCGGATGTATGCTATTTTCTTATGGCTTTTAAATTGGTTCCTTGATTTGTTTCTTTATCTGCTCCCTGAGACTTTCCTGATTAGTTGAGATTTTTGCACTCGCTAGTTGATTAAATAATGAATACATTTGTTTGATTTGCAGTTGCTTACTTAATTAAAATTTCTTTTCAGTGCCCCAATTTTCATTATGATTTCAATTTTGCATTTAATCACTGTGTTGTTCTTTGCTGCCACCTCTCTTAATAGAGGTCTACTCTCCTGTCTGCCTTATTGCAAAACTTTGCTCTGAGCTGCACATGGGCACACAGCAGAGAGAAACCTCCATTTGTGCAACTGGTTTAGACGGGAATGAGAAAACCTGGGGGGAAGGATGGGAAGAGGTTGAATTTGCAGGAATATCCAAAGGGTGTAAATGCGTCTTAGGCTAGAAAATGAAGATAAACTGTTTCTAACATTGTCTGGTCAAGGAGCATCATGTTGAAATTTTATATTTAGCAGTCTATAGGTCAAGTATAAAGGCAGGTTTCTTTGTCTCACGGCGCAGAAAGAATGATCACTGGAACTGGTGGACAGTTTGTAGCAGCAGGACAATATTCTGACCCTTAGTCAGAAGTATGGCATTGGTGTTTCAAAAGACAAAAGCATCTGTCATCCCATGTGCAGCAAGCTCAGCAGGTTTTTTTTTTTTATTGCCAGGCAAGACAGAAACACTTCATGACAAACCCATCCCCAGGCACACAATAATAATCTTATGATGGGGTTCTTGAAGAGTAAATTATTTACGATATATCTTGTCATTTGCAAAAGTATTACAGGAAGAGCCATCAATATATCTACCTGGAAAAAATGATCCCCGCATCAGAGGTGAAGAGGGTGCAACACAGAGGGGTTCAAGGAGACAGGCATTGAGCACAACTAATACTTTGGGAAGCTGGGAGAAGAGAATGACCAGGGTTAATGGCTTAAATCCTTATCCATCCAGGAAATCCCTTTAACTCCACTGAAGTGAGTATATGTCAGCCTAGAAATCACAAGAACATCTGGTTTATGTATTTGCAGAAGTAAGTATTCTTAAGGACTCAATTTGTGCTGTGCTTCCATGTCTGCTGCTTTTAATTCAGGAAGAAATACAAAAACATCCTTTAAAGCTGTCCACAAATAACAATGATTCCTCTGGATTTATGAATGATTTTTGCTAACACCAAAAGCAGTAGGAACAGATCTTGCAATCTTGACAACTGTGCTCAATAAGTCTATGGCAAATGTGTCTTTTCGTAGAAATTAGAAATCAGCTTTTCATAAAAAAAAACAGAGCAAAAAGAAACCATGAAAATTCATCTTTCCCAAGCAAAGGGCTTCTGGGAGCCAGAATTAGAGACATTACCACCTCCCCTTCCCCTAAAAGCTGTCTTGTTTTCCCAGTAAGGGACACAAAATACACAGAATAAATGAGTGAAAGTTTCTCATCCATCACCTGTTTGAGAAGTGTACTGACTCTCAGAAAACCTCATGAGGAAGTTCTCAGAAGGTATGTACTGTGATGTGGACCTTTAAAATAAATATATGATAGCAGGTGCATTAATTTAATGCAAACAGTTATGCTTACTCATTCTGGATATTTTAATAACTTTCTTGCTCAAGGATCAGCAGCAACTCAAAGCTTTCCTGCTCTTTTCTGTGATTTGGATCTGTCCTAGTCTCCACTAACATTGACTATGAAAGTGGGTTACATGTGCTTAAACATCTTACGCCACTGAAAGCATCCATTTCTGAACTAGTCACCTGCTTTTCTTATAGACCATGGCATTTGGGAGTTGGAAGAAACCATGGTATCAGAGGCCCAAATCACCTTGTCTATCTTCTAAAGCAGGTTAGATGAATCCTGCCCTTAAAATGCCTATTTCTCTACACTGACTGTGCCAGCGGAGATGCAGGAGCGCACGTGGCAGATGTCTGAAGTTGGGAGGATATTAATCTTGCACATCGTGGCCCTCTGTATTTTTTCTGCTATCTGTATTGACGAACCAGACAATACACACCCAGGTCTTATCACTAGGAGAAAGATATATGTGTGCAGGGTGGAAGACTGGAGCAATGATCAGTCACACAAACTGAACAAGAGGTTATCTCTTGTCTCAGTTACTCTTTCCAGGTGGGATTTCCTTTAATATTATTCCTCATGAAGTTGGGTGCTAAAAGGCCTGTTTGCAGGCTGTAATGAGAGGCAGGTGCCTTGCAAAGGGCAATTCTTCCCCTTTAAAATTAGATATCTCAGGTAAGTGGGGTGAATCAGACTCTAGAGGACTCTATCCCTGTCCACCAACTATTTATTAGGTTCAATTAATCGTGCAGTTTGAAAGTTTACCCTTTGCTGAGCACTAACAATGGCAGCTAACTTGTTATGACAGAGCAGTTGCCATCTAAAGCTTTGAGTTAATTTGCTGGTAGGCACTTTGTTAAAACTGCCTCTATAAATCTGAGAGCTAAAACATAAGGAAAGAAAATCAATCTGATGCAAGATTTGACTGTTTTTTTAATTCTCTCGCCATTCAGGAACCTTCCTGTTGTAATGTGTAGCAACTCATACTGGTTTAACTTGTGGAAGAACCATCCCTAAAAAGATAAATGACATTTTTGCTAATAAAAGACTTCTCCCACTATAAGGCATATGCCTATGAAGCAATTGAGCATCTCTTGTTGCCGGTGTCCCTGGGGAAGACTTTCTTGACTTTGTGTTTATCACAATCCAAAGCACCGTCAGACTTAATGCCTCAAATTTAATTACCACTTCTTCATGCAGTTCATAATTCAGATGGTTTTGTTGTAAATCAACCACAACATAATAACCTGAGTCACTTTTAAGCACTCATTGGACAAGTGTATGTTCCGTGCTTCAATATGTATTGATAGCACTTTCAAGTTAGAGAACAAAGATTCAATTATATCTAGGACTAGCAAGGTCTCAAGTATTTCTGATCAGTGCGTTCATTATGGAGTGAGTGCTGGAGAAATTAAGAAATAAATCAATTTAAATGAAAAGGGGATGCTGCCATTCTCTAGTCTGATAAAACAAAGTGCAAAAAAAAAATAAGCACAACTGTTGGTTGGGTCTCATTTGGAAAGCAGCTGGAGATTTTGGTACAGCAGCACCCTGGTCTCATACAGAATGAGTTTAGTCCTAACTCTGTTGAACATCTGGATGCACAAGCCATCACTTGTCTGTTTGAGCCAAGGCTGGAATCAGTGGCAATATTTGTGGAACACGATGATATCTAACAAATGCATGACTGACATAATTTGGACCTTTGGTAATACCGAATGATCTGAAACCTGCTCCGTAAAGCCTGGGCTGTTCCTTGCACCACAGTCAGCAGCACAGGGTCTGGCTGCACCATGTTGAAGACCAGTTCTGGGAGGAAGCTGATGGCTTTTGGTAATGGTTTCTGAAGAGGCGGACTGAGAAACTGAAGCATGAAAGCGAGCTGCATTGTTACAGAGAAACAAGGAGAAATATGGAGGGAAAGCCCAGATGCTGTGAAGGAAATAAAGAGCAAGCAGCTTTTGGCAAGAACAGACATCTAGAAAGTGCTTGAAAATTATGTGTGACTGAACATCGTAGTCCTTTAAATAGACATTTTGGCTTATGTTTACCCACAGTGGTTAACGGTAAAGGAAACAGAGACTAGCACTCTAATGAGCTTTTGTTCCCTGAGGCACATGGTGCCTTTTTTCAGGTAACAGCACCCTTTCTAGTGCTAATGATTTTCTTCAGTGTACCAACTCAGATTTTTTTTTTTACCATTTGCCCTCCACCTATGCACGACAGATGGTGTGATGTGCAGTTTTGGGAGCTAGTCTAGGGTGCATGAACTGATATGCATTAGGCTCACAAATGCAATTGTGTCTTACCTGTCTGCCCGAGGAATCCATCTACTAGAAGAAGTGAAGAGCCAGAGAAAGGCAGCAGCTTATGTTTGTTTATTGTGTTTTTCTTTGAAAAAGAAATAGTTTTTCCTTTCTGCCAGAACTTTAAATCACATTTCAACAGAATATGTTGAGGGCTTAAGGTCATCCTCTTATGAAAGCACAAGCAGAGGGTCTGTGAAGCTTCAAGCTGAAATAAAGGTTTCTGGTCTAGATAAATTCAGGGAATGCGGTAAGATGCTTTGCTCTTATGGATTTAGGCCCAAAGCCTGCAAGCTCTGAAGTACTTAACTTTACTCACATGACTAGATCAGCTGAAGCCAGTGCATCCATTTCCAGGAGATGGGCTAGGCATGTGCATAAATAACAATATATTGGGTAAAAATCAATGCTTCCCAACCTCTTCAGAGGGCTATGGCCACTCATTCAGTTACGATAATAACAATTCCAGTTGGTGCCCATCTTTCCCCAATTCGACCTCTGAGGGAAGACATGTGTCTGAGGCTCAGGGCAATATCCCAACCCACACATGACCCACAGCTGAGCTAGACTGTGAAAACAGCATGGTGGGATCAGCATCATATAATAATTGAAAAGGGCAAATATGGTAAAATTGAGTACTAATCACAGGAACATTGCTAAGGCACATCCTTTGGCTAAAAAGGTGCAATAATCTTTTTTTTTGGCCCAGGTTGTACAGGGCTGTATCGACAACAAGGCCACACTGTTTGTGCCCTTAGCAAATCTCTGCTCCCGGGCAACTATTGCTTTCCTCTTCCTGAATTAGAAGAAAAACAGGTAGGAAGAGTGTCAAGATGTGGAACCCTAAAGAATGGACTGGGATAGCTTGATCCATCAGCCACGCTTGATATGGGGTTAAGCCAGATGAAGACAGTCTGACCTCTTCTTATGCAAGCACAAAATTGCACCAATTTTTGCACTGGGAGAAAAGGAATAGCATTCTTGGACTATACCCCTGCAATAATACTGCAGACAAGTTATGGGAGATCAGACATAGTGCATCTGTTGATCAGCTCACAAATTAGCTTGCAGGAAAAATGTCCTTTGTAAGCAAATGTGTTAAAAACATCTCTGGCGCAGTGGCCTGGGTGGAGGAAGGCTCATAAATTGACATACATGTGACGAATACTTAACATTACCAACTGTTTTCAATGAGCAATGAGATCTGGCAAGGCAAAACAGGCCAGCAATGTTATTTTATTTATTTGCCTATTCAAGATATAACTCTCACTGTTTTTTGGCCATACTCACCCCTTCCTAACTGTCCAAACTTATGGCCTGTGGTAAGACTTGAGACAGCTCTAACTCAGATATTCACATGCTCCCGCCTTCGCTCTCCTCCCAGCTGGATCCTTACAGTGTGTCATCTACACCAGCACAGCAGCTCTTGTTCTGTAAGTCTTTAATACCAGCAAATACTGGTTTGAAATCATGCACAAAAAATTCACGTGCAGAAGAAAGAGCGTTGATTAGAAGTGCAATGGAAACATGAAAGGGAAAAATCCCTGAACAAAGGCCTTTCATTCTCAAGTTGAGATTTCTTGAGAAATGGTCTCAAGTGACCATTTCTAAGGTCACTTTTATACTTTGACCCAATGTGGAAGCAGTGATCAAAGTCTGGCATCTTCTTTGTTGCAGTGCAAAAATCCATAAGCTTGTTCATCCTGCTGCTTCTACCCTGCAACTTCCAAGAGGTTTCTTAATGTGTCCTACCCAGACACTCATTCCTCTATGGAGTGCAGGGCTGTACGCAAGAGGGCAGTGAAGGAAAAATTCTGGTAAGCATTTTTTAAGGAAAAAAAATGACAAAAATAATACTATATTGCTGCCATAGGTGGAATTTGTAAATTCAACTGCCTGGCTAACTTTCCTTGGCAGCTAAATGAAAAAGTAGACTTCTCCTCCCAATCTCCATCAGCCCAGGGAAGCACAGACATCATTCCAAAGGCATCACTATTTCCAGTTTTCAAATACCGTTATTTTCCAGTATTTTGTAAAAAACCAAAATGTCAGCTTAGTGAAAATTTCCTATGGTGTGTTTTGGTCAAAAGTCAGAGGGTAATTACCAGTTCATCCATTCAAATGATTCCACGCCACAGCAACCAGCATAGAGGACGTGGACTAAGCCCTGGGTTTTGAGGGCATTAAACAGTCCTGAAGATACAGAAGTGTGACCTCAAAGCAGTCTGCTGGTGCATCAGTTCTACTGGTGGTTAATGGAGGTCCTGGTGACTCACACCCATGGTGATGTCAAGTTCTGCTCGTGTCCAACCGAGTTATCAAAAATGTAGTACAAGTGCAGAGTTTAGCCCAGGCTTTCATGGGGAAGGTGCTGTGTACAAGGTTTAATGCATTAGTCACTACAATGTAAAAAACTGACATTGTGTGGAAGAGAAATCTATCATAAGATAGAGAAGCACAACAGTGATGTCCAGATGATTTCTTTCTCGTTCACCTTCTGAGAGATCCTCATGCCCCACTGTAAAGACCAGATCATATACATTAATCCTTTTTCAATCAACACCTGTATCGGGGTCACTCTGCACACAGAATTTCTTTGATTTCCTTCTCAATTCTGTGCAGAAAAGAACGGAAAGATTTGGTACACCCTGAAGCTTTGAACAAAAGTGAACTTGCACTTGGACAATTCCTTTCTCAGTGCTAGTGTAGGATGCAGCATGACCCCAAATCCTGATCCTTTTATCTAATCGCAGTGAAGAAGGTGAGACTACTAAAAGTTCACCAGAGGAAATGCACTATTGAAATAATAAAGATGCTGACCTTTTCTACCTTTCCTGATCTGATGTGACAGTAGAGGTCTAAGTTGGAAAACCTTTATTTTCCCTCATCCTCTGCTATTTTGATGTTTTACTCTCTTCTCCGCTTTGCGAGCAGGAAGCTCTTTACTTGCTTTCTCCCACTAGCATCCATAGAAAAAACACTTCAGAACGAGGTACTGGAATTTGGGCTGTGGAGGTAGACATTGGATTTGAGCAGACAAGGCTTCACAATTCAGGATGATGGGAACCAGGAGCTGAATGTGGGTGCAGCCTTTTGTTCCCACTCTGCATGGAGTGGTGCAGTAAGGCTGGAAAGACCCTGGCCCACGGGGATGGGGTGAGCACAAGGAAGCTAAGAGCAATGCCAGTTTTGAGAAGGTGGCTTCTCTACAGCATCTATTTTGCATTATTGCACATTTTACCTCGTTTTCTTACCACATGGTCCTGTGGAAGCAAGACTGTAGTTCAAGCCATATTTGTTTTAATTGCTTCTGCTTTCCCCACCATTTGGCCTATGTACAAAAGGAGTAAAATTTTATAATCAATCACTTGCATACGAAAGAGGCTATATACTAATATTAGGGGGGTGGGGGAGTGGGGGAATGAGAAAGTTGCTTTGACCATGGGTTGTTTTGTACCATTAACTTATTATTACGCACCCCGGAAATGAGTGGAAAACTCTTTCGCTTCACAAAGTCTCTCTGCTGCGGTACAGCAGTCTTACCTACAGCTACTGAACTGCAGTATGTATATAGGAGATTAGACAGTGCATGTTCCATATGTGAAATTTAATTGCAGCATTTCCATACTGACAAAACTGACCATACTGTTTCCTGGATGCTGACACGAGGTTTGAGTGTTGACTTCTCCCAGTTATAACATACTCCAGAGATGATTTCATATCCCACATCCAGCCTTCTGGCATCACCCACATGGCACTAAAGACCATTATCTGACCAAACAGTCCATTTTCTGAAGGACTTTCACTGGGAAGGACTGGAGGATGGCAAATCGCAGAGGGAATGAGCTTCCATGCCAACTGCTCCAGCCATCTCGGCATGGGGATGTTTTTGGGGCTGGAGCCAACTCCTCACAGGCACACGGTCCTTTCGCCACTCCAAGGCATGAGCAGATTGAGAAGCACAGCACTTTCCCAGCCCCTTATATGGAACAGATTTCAGTAAAGGAGATAATCCAGACCGAAGGGGTTATACAGATAATACCCAACAGACATGATGGAAGCATTCTCTGCTGAAATCCCCTTATATGGCATAGCTAGATAGACCCAGATCTTCCAAATATCCGATGCATAAGACAAACCCTGCATGAGGTCATACAGCAGAGAGAAAACCATCGTGCAGTAGCAGAGCACATATTCCAACCACTTTCTCTCTAAAGCTGGACCTCAGAGCATTGCAGCCTCTCTGCCCCACCAGTTCCCCATGCACCAATGGCACACAAGTGGTTGGATGGTCATTGTGGTGCTGGAAAGCAGTAAATCAATTGCATGCATTTACTACAAGGCAGCACCTGAAGCGAAATGAGATGAATCCCCTCCAAAATGCAGTTGCAACCACATTTTGGAGGGGTTTAATCTCATTTCACTTTGTGTATCTACCGTGCAGGCATCTACAGAAGAACTACTCACCTTAAACTCCCATTGAAGTCACTGGAGAGAGACAGGCCCTTGGTTTGGGTTGGAAGATCATTGAGTAGCACCTTCTGGCAAAATTTTTCTTCCCTGGTTTAGGCACTGGGACAGAATCAGGCCATGGACACCATAAAGACCTTGGCTCCATGCTGGCTGTGCTGTTTGGTGACCCGACCAGACACTTTGTTCGTGCTTGATCAAACAAACCTGTAGTTTGCCTGTGAAACCTGGCACATCTTTAGATATCTTTTTCCCACCCCCACTTCCAAAACAATTACTCAACTTTTTTTTTTTTTTTGTTTAATTGTGTTCTTTCATCTTCAAATAAATTGATGAAAAGCACAGTGTACGTACTACCAGAACAAAATGACATATTGTTAAAGCATTTTCAGAATGATGTTTATATCTACAAAACTCTGTTTCTTGAAAGAATTTTTAATTTTTTTTGTAATAAACATGAAGTATTTCTTCTAAGTCCATAATTTATGACAAAATTCCAGTCCTGTCAGACTCAGTTCAGCAGAACTATTTTACATTTTGAAACAGAAAAATATGAAGTGACTGGTTGCTACATTTTCTGGCACACATGTCTTTTTGAACTTTATTATAATCACTGCGCAGCTGAAGAAATATTCTGAATAAACCTGACTTTGTAAAGCCCGTGGTGCTCCAGCAAAGGATGCTGTTCACAAGCCAGATCCAGAGGACCCAGTTCCAAGTCACCTCCCACCAGGGGAAGAGGAGAGCAATGCACCTTTTTCCATTATCTCCATTCCTTCATCAGTATAACATTCACCTTGTTTCTCATGCATCAACATGTATTGTCAGTATTTGCTGTGGAGGGACATTTTAGCAGGTGGCAATTTTAGGGTGGGATCATGACTTGTCTGCTCAGCCATATGTTTTTGCAAAAAAAATCAGAAATAATATCAGCCTGGCATATTGCTAAACCCAAATCTCCTCTGACTGTGGAGACATTCTCCTCTTGAGCCTTTGAAAAACTTACGCCAGTACTAAGTATTTCACCTTTTTTACCAGTATGGTGAATTTTGTGTGATGAAAAACCTGAGCTGTTCTAAAGCTTCTAAAATTCTGAGACTGACTTTTCTTTTCTTCTGGAGAATGCAATGTAATAGAAAAGGAGGCAATCTCTTGTGACTCTGCTCCATAGGGAAGAGTGGGAGGGAATGGGGTAGCAAACTTTTCTCCATCTGAGGTTTCCGAAAGGGAAAGAAATGCTTAAAAGTTTCAGAACAGCATCTTAACTAGTGTATCTTTCTGCATGCTGATTGCATAATTTACTGCTCAAAAACTGTGTGGTTTGCACACTCTTGTAGGAGTGGAGTATCCTCTGCAGTGGCTCCTGTACTTCAAGTTGTTTATTTGTTATTACATTCAGCAGGCAATAGACTAAACCTGAATTAATCCAAGGAGCACAGTGGCCCATTTTGCACCAAGGAGGTAGATGGTTCTTTGTCCTCTCCTCTTCTAAGCAGTTTCAGTGCCTAAACCTGCCTCACATTTAGAAGCTTCATCCTTTGTCAGGACTGGTCCTAAGTAAGGTTCCAGGAGGTACCCTACATCCCAGGGTGGGAGACCCACTGAACCACAACATACTGTATTCCTCCAAGCACTGCTTTGCATTAATTTTTGAAAGCTTAAGGATTGTATGTGCTTGCAGCTGAATAAACACTCATGGAAATCACAGAAACAGGCAAAACTCGCTTGTCCGTACAATGGACACCTAGGTACCCCACGTGAATAATTACAGATTTAAAGTACATGCAGTTGCCTATTTACATGTGTTCAAAAGCATGTGTGCTAAGCAGGTGCCTGACTTAAAAATGTATCTCCTCGGTTTTATTCTTATTTGGATGTTCTTCAATAATTTCACCTGCTAACAGATACATCAGAAATGCATGATGCTCTGTAATGGCTGCCTAGCAACTCAGTGGGATGAGCAAACTCAATTTCATTTAGGTGTTAAATAATCTGAAGTGCAGTGAATTTATCTTAAGCAAACATCAGAGGGCTTAATAACAGCAGCAGCAGCAAAACACAGCATTGGCATAATGGTGAGGATGTCCCAATATAACAGAACAAGCTGATACTTGGTATTTTTGAAACTGCAGTTTGAGAGTTTTCTTATCTACTTAGAGAGTATCTACTAAAATGACTGAATTGCTTTATGAGTTTTGCCTTGGTAAAGATGGACGGATTAAGTAATGATCGGATCAATTCACACACTCTGAGTATGCTTATCTGGGGTTTCATGATATACATCTATCTAAATATCTGCAAATTTTCAAGTTTAGCAGATCTGAAGTTGCTGCCTACCAAAACAGCAGCTCTTAATTTAAAATATTTGGCTTCAAATGTTAAACAGTTGATTTCAGATTGTTAATTTCATCTTGTAAGCAGAATACAAATTTACTTAGGGAGAGAAAAGATAAAAAAAACCAACACAGTTTCTGCATAGGGTGTGTTTGTGCTTCAGAGTCCTTTCTGGCATAGCTGGAATCTGTCAGGTAGAGATGAGGGACAGGAATATATGAAAATGGTACACAAAAGCTAAACCCACTGCAGTCCATGAGCATTTCATGCTCCTGGATAGTTTAGTAATGCTGATTAAAATAACAGTGCAAGGAAGGAGTCAAGACTGAGCTTTTCTATAATACATATCCAATGAAGATAGCAAATTCACAGCTTGTGAAGCTCGTGGGTGGTTGCTTCTGCTCCCAATGAGAAGAGCAGTAATTTGCCTGGAGGTCACCATCGTGCCAGGCAGTGGGGAATGCAAACTTAGGTGGCTGCTATCTTGGGACATAATCAGCTCCATTCAGCTTGAACTTAATGAAGTTGCTACAGCAACCTGAGATGGTTACTGTGCAGTCCTGTAACGGCCAAGTTGTTTCAAAGATGTGGAGAGCCAGGAGTGCTGCTGGGGAGATGCCATTTCCCAGTGTTGTGGTTTAACCCCAGTAGGCAGCTCAGCCCCAGGCAGCTGCTCCCTCACCACCAGTGGGATGGGGGAGAGTACTCAGGAGGGTAAGAGTGAGAAAACCTGAGGGCTGAGATAAAGACAGTTTAATAGGTAAAGCAAAAGCTACACACACAAACAAAACAAAATAATGAATTTGTTCATTGCTTCCCATCAATGGGCAGATGCCCAGCCACCTCCAGGAAAGCTCTGTCATGTGACTTGGGAAGACACACGCCATAACGCCAAATGTCCCCTTTTCCTTCTTCCTTCCCCACCTTTTATTGCTAAGCATGACATCATATGGTGTGGGATATCTCTTTGGCCAGATGGGGTCAGCTGTCCCAGCTATGTCCCCTCACAACTCCTTGTCCACCTCCAGCACACACGCTGGTGGGGTAGTCTGAGAAGCAGAAAACGCCTTGGTGCTGTGTAAGCCCTGCTGGGCAATAACTAAAACATTGGTGGGTTGTCAACAGCATTTTGGTCACCAGTCCAAAGCACAGCACTGTACCAGCTACTGTGAAGAAAATTAGCTCTATCCCAGCCAAAACCTACACCCAGGCACCAGTGACACTCTCTGGATGCAAACAACAGGTCATGCATCAAAGTGACTCCCCTCAAAGCATTGCACAATTATTAACACAGATGTTCCTCTATCTAATGGATTTGCTGTGAAGCTACAATGCAGCTTTGAGTTAGAAAAAACCTGAACGTTAGTTTTCATTCAGTATTCTGCTTCCCCCTCGAAGTTTTCTCCTTTGGCAATAATGGAGCAAAATCAGTTATTCACATAGATCTATTGGAAATCACCAGTAAAGCCTAGCACGTCCATATCATTACACAATAACAGCACTTAAAAGAGCCCTTACAGAGGCAGAATCTGTTTCAGACCAGTGGGGCAGACATCAGTCTCTGCTCATCGTGGAAAGCAAAAAAGCAAATATTTGGCAAGTTTACATGTGTGTGTGAAAGGTAGATTTTCAACAACAGTCTTTAGATTACCCAAATAAATGTCTTTCTCAAAGAACAGGTTCTCCTAATTGCAGAATATCTGCTTTGTAGATGGAAGTGTTTGTGCCAAACTCCTCGCTAATCCTCTTCCCCTGTAAATGTATTGGCATAGAATGCAAGTCCATTAAGACACTCATTTAATATTTACAGATCCCTATTTATCTATAAATGCCCTCTCGTCTCTTTCTCTGTCACTCTAGCATTGCTTACCTGCCTGCCTCCCTGCATTGTATGTCACGCTGGAATATGCTTTGATTTGGGAGAACCTGCTGCTTTGGCTTTTTGCAGAGCCCCTGCAAGAGTTTTTATTGCTTTTAAAGGGCAGTGAAACTCTGCATCCCCTCACTTAAGCTTCTGTTTGTCCAAAGGAAATTCATTTAGCTTTAACATATTTCCAACCAAATGGAAACCTGGACTTTGTAACCTATATAGGCCTACTCTGAGAGTAGTCCTTGCCTTTCCTTTCCACTTGCTACTGAAATAACAGCAAAATCTGCTGGCCAGGCCTCCCCTTTTATCAGAGGCAAAATTAACTTCTCCCTCATGTGTTTTGGATTCCAACCTGAATGCAGACGCTGGGAGCTTTTCTAGTTGATTTTGACCTTGAAATAGAATACGTGGGTGTAGCTGAGGACACCTGGCTGTAGGGTCTGAGCAGCTGAAAGACCACCAGGAGCAAAACTGTTAACCAAGTCCACCCCCAAACTCTTTTGCTTCTCTTTATCTCACCCAGCAAGTCCCTGTTTCTTTTGTCTAAGAGATCTTCCTAGTTTGTACCCTAATAAAATCCAGCTGAAACCCATTTAGGGGATTTTTTGGGGTATGTTCAATTTAATGAAAAGAGATGGACGTTTAGACTTCACCCCTGTCTTGGGCTCCCGTCAAAATTATAGACACTCAGTCGAACATCTTGCAGGCTGCATTTAAAAGGCCCATTCCAGAGCATCTCACTATCAGGTAGGCAGGGTAAGGGTAGCCACCCAGGTGAAATGTTTTCTAAGTAACACATTGCTCAGAAAGAGGCGATGGGCAGCAAAGACCACGTCAGGTGCAAGTCAGAGGTGGGTGCTGGTCTGTATTCCATCATGAGCTCTGGCTGGCAACATCCTTGCTCCCTGGCTGCCTACTTGAAGCTGCAACTCTCATCCCCTTCATTCTTCCCCCTTTTCTGTTCTCTTGAATAGCTCANGGGGGGGGGAAGAGGAAAAAAGAAGGTGCTTTTGTCCTGGAGTCCTTTGTCTCCTCCTCCTCAAATTCCTGCTGCTGTTTGGGACGCTGACCCTTTCGGCAGTGAGAGCTGGTGATATCAGAGGTAGAGGACTGTGACCTTTAAGTGTGAACAAGTCAGAGAAGGAGATAAGTTATAAGAAAGTTCCTACATGAAATAATTCAGTGACAAGGTGGTTTTGAGGGACAAAATAGGGGCAAATATATAGGCTGTAATTTCAAAGCTGAGGGGGAGCCCTAAACGCTCCCCAAATTAGAGAGTGATAAACTAAAGAGTGGCTTCACAGCCCAAGGGTTTATTTCATTATCCAAGCCCCTGGCTATCCTGGTGTATTTGGGGATATACAGGGCTGAAATGATACCAGGTTAGAAGCACTGTACTGTTTGAAAGGGCTATGCTATGAAAGAGTGAAAATACAGTCAGTGAAGGAGAGAGGACAGAATTTCTACAGTCAAAACAATAAACAGGAGAGTGACTGGACTTGTTTTGCTGTTGCATTTTGCCTTTGCTAAAAACAGAGCATTAGACGGCTCCAGATATCACTAACACTGAAGACACATGTGGACCTGCACAAGATCATCTCTACTGAGCCAGAAGACCAAGGTAGTCTTTGGAGTTATATCAGATTTTAATTTTTTGGCTATATCCTCTGTCCATACTTTAGAGCCAGATTCTTCATGCTGGCAACGTGGATCAAAGGCAGAAATGATTTTTCATATATATATAGACTTAGCTGAGAGCAAGATCAGAGTCTTCTTGTGACTACGTTTTAGAAGTTCAGGAAAACATAACTGTAGCTGAAGGAAGAGAGAAGGAAATGGGGACTAGTCACCATTAAAAGGAATAGTCAACCCAGGTTTTGAAAGTTATTTTAGAAGGAACAGAGTCAGGCAGTAGATCGGTAAGGATTTTTTAATGTACTCATATCAAGGATAGGATAAGCCTTTATTTAATCAGAAAATCAAAAGCAGGGAGATGCTCTTCTTTTAGGTAAGGAAGTAGGATACAGAAGATGAGTGTTCAGCTCCTGCCTTGGCCAGGTCTCAGTTCATGCTCTTGAGTCACAGAGATTTTGTATTGAAAATGCATTTTTAAGCCTTTTTGGTTAATTTGTCTAGGCATCTATTAAGGTTGAAGAGAAGAAACCTTAACATGGGCTGGCACTGAACTTGGGGCTCTCCCTGTGACTGGAAGAGGTCCAGTTTCTGCACCCGTGCCCATCACATGGAAGGAACAGCACTTCCCAGGGCTGCAGAGCAAAAGCAATGCTCTCTGAAAAATGCTTCAATGGTATTTTGTGGCTGAAACCCTTTGCTGAAAGCCTTACGGAGAGAATACAGAAGAAGCACGAAAAGCATAGCTGGAGCTACACTGCTTGCCCATGTGAAGGAAGCCCATTATGTGGCTGGGTGAGCCCCATCACAAGGGACCTGCTCAAGCAGGCAGAGATCATTCCCAACGTTGTGCCTTGGGCTCATTCGTGATGTGTAAAAACAGGCTGCTGTCTTGAGATACTAACAGGAAACTGCTCCTTTTTGACAAACAATTGTTGCATGGCAGAACATAGAAGTCCTTATTCTGCTCCAAACCAGAGACTAGTCTTCCTGAGTGTCCCACCTTCACTCATGAGCATGAGCAGGGAGAGCAGAGAGGGACAGAGTCCTGCGGCACCCAGCAGACTCTGTGCTCAGCAATCTTTGGAGGACTTCTCATCCAGCAGTTTGCACTGTTGCCTTTTGAAGCCATGTAAAACCCCATAATATCTGCAGTATACGATGGTCCAAGCTCTAAAACTGAAATGCATGAAGAGTGCAGTATATCTCATTTTATTTCTTTCCCACCTGCCACTTGATGGTTTATTTGACACGTCCCTAGTCCTTGGATCAGAGGAGCCAGAGTCTCCTTCCCTATTCATTTTTTCCAGGCCAGTCATGATTTTATACCCCTATATCACATCCTCCTTCAGTTTATCTGCCCTGCAGGCAGAAGAGCTCCAGTCTATTAAATCCTTCCCCACATGGAAGCTGTTTCATACCTTTGATCCTGCCTGTCACCCTTCTCTGGACCAACTAAAAAACATCTTTTGGGCAAGGAGAAGATGAGAGCCAGCCACGATGGAGATTCACCCCATATTTATGGAGCAACACATTGATACCTATCCCAGTAATGCCTAAGAGTTTGCTTTTCTGCCTGTGACTACCCTTTGAGCTGACATTTTCTTAGAATACCCGTTACAGGCCCAGGATTTCTTTCCTGAGGAATGACAGTAATTTCTCTGAAATAGAGGCTTTTTGCCCACCTTTCTCTCAAAATGGCTGCAAGATTCCCAGCTCAGCTGGGAAGAGGATTAGAGACTTCAGCTGTAACAGCAAAGCTACACACATCGCGATGGGGGGGCAGGAAATGGTGTTTACTCTGGGTCCAAAAAGTACATAAATCACCAATCAAAACCACTGCTACTAATGGACATCAGAGACATGAATGAAAAGATAACAAAAAACTCCATGTAGACCTTTATTCCAGAGTTGGTTCTGTACAGGTGGGAACTAGACCTGATGGGCCCTGGTTGCTACCCTTCCAGCAAAGGACCTGGGGCATTTATTGCTATTTTTAGTTTGTTTGATGAGGAGGACTTCCAGAAATAGTGCCTAGCTCCAGAGCCTCCACACGGTTTCTCTAGTGCTACTGGTGTCTGGAATTCAAACTGCGGGGATCTGTGGGCAGCCTGGGTGCCAAGCACTTTTCACCACCCTGTGCAGGACTGAAAAACACCGGCTTCTTGTAGAAAATACTTTCCCTTCCTGTAGGACACGGGTTACCAGAAACCTCCAGGACTGTCAGCAGTTGGTAGCCGGAGCAGCAACCAGTCTGATTTCTTCTTTGAGTTTTCACAAGCTTGGAAGTGTTATAAAATGCTTAAGTTATGTAAAGAAATCTCTTTCCTGTAGGTTGCTTGATCCTAACTGTGTAGTGAAAATATTGTAAGTTTGTGCTTCTACAGCATCTTTCACACAAAAATATCAGAACTGCTTTATAAACATTAACTAATTAATCCATTAAACCACACAACACATCACTGAGTATGTAAGGATTTATAGGGATGTATACAGTAAGAAGATTAAGTTTTACTCTTACTAGATGGTTTTTTTTTTGGCTGAAAAATGGAAAAATAAATCCGGAAATTATTTTTCTATAGAAATGATTTAAATATCGAATAAATCAGGATAATGTCAGCAAATTGGAGACAGGTAGGCTGTGGGTGGGTTGTCCTGGGAGTGCAGCAGTGAGCACCCTGCTGGGAGGTTGCTCAGCATTTCCCCCGTCCTGTACGTTGAACGGAAAGTAGGCACAGCTCGATGTCAATCCCCTCGGCTTTAAAATAGCCCCTACCCACTGGTACTTAAAAGTGCCTAAGCTTTGAAGAACACAGATGCCCACACCAAAGGTCTCTGGCACCTTTCCCACACCCATCCCATTAAACACATCTTTGCTGGAACAATATAAATGCTCATAAGCTGACATTGCATATACTCATGCCTAAGTGGCATCCGACAGCCTGGAGGAGAACAGAAAGGAGGACAGGGCTGACCACCAGCTGCAGGAAGAAGAGGTGCACCCTGAGGCTCGGGAGAGGACAAATCCCACTCTTTTTCAAAGGAAGCCACAAGAGCAGCAGCTGTGGGTTTCAACAGCCACCACCACCATGTCAGCAGACCCAGCTCAACAGCTTGCTTGAAGCTTTTGGGTTCTCAGCCACTTCGGTATCTCCCCAAGGCACGAAAGCTGTTCGTTATCGCATCTGCCTGTCATCTGGTCTGAATCAGGGTGTCAGGGCTGATGGCCGGGAAACTTTGGAAAGTTTTTCGGCTCACAGATAAACAGCAGCAATCGTTCTCAGGACAACACATTCTGGAGCCCCAATCTTATCAGGGCACTTAGGACGCAGCCAGTATACACATTTCAGGCCAGACAGCCAGCGTGCACAAAAAAGCTATGAAGACCACATCGATGGCTGCAGGTTTTGCTTGCTTGCTTTTTCTGCTGTCCTGACATAACAGGGAATGCTCTCCAGGACCGGCAGGAGAGCTTTGGTTAAAGCCAGCTTTTGCAGAGATGGATGCAAAACCTCATAGCCCTGAGTGCCTTTAAAGATCCCCATGTTGTCTCGTGGTGGTAGAGAAAAGCAATCCAGATCATGCATTCAGATACAAGGAGGGAATTTTAAAACAGTTTTGGGTCCTGTGTTCCTGGCACACAGCTTAAAGGGGCATTGCGCAGCATCTGGGGAAGAAGCTTGCTGCCTTGCTGGTATGTAGCTCCCGTTCACCCTCCATTGCCCAGGGTAGGCCAAGCTGGCAGAGTGAGGGTGGCCATTGGGCTTCTGTAGTTGTTCAGCTCATCTTTGTCAAAGAAAGCTCAAATCAGCCTGCAATGTACTTTATAAACTTAGCCTCAGTCCTCGCTCAGCATTCACAAGAGGTTGTTTGTGTAGTTTGTAAAAACTCATCCCACTGCTGTGACTCTGAGAGCTCAAAAACACAAGAAACAAAAATCAGCTCATATTTTTTAAAAAAAAATTTCAGCCAAAACAAGCCTCTTTTCATGGCTTTTTTTTTGGGTAAGGTCAGGGATTTATAATTGAAATATGTGCATTATGAAAAATGGAGTTGGAAAAATCAATGTGTTTCACACCTACACGTATGGTGTTACCTAAAACACCTCCTCCTCCTTCCTGTCTCTGCCTGGAGACTTCCCTGCTGCTCAGTTCCTGCTAGCGTATCTCTGTGATCTTCCTCCATCAAAACGAGCTCCCCCGCTAAATTCATTACAGCCAGAGGACATGATGGATATGAGCCCACACATTAGCTCCATCTTCACGTTGAAGTCAGATGTGAACTTTGGATGAACTCCCACATACAGTGGGAGAGATGGAAGATGATGCCCGAACCCAGGCTCCTCTTTTCTCCCTTCTCTTTTGCAGTTTGGAGAGGACCCTGTCACAACCAAGTCTGTTCAACTATGCCCCCACCTCCCCTTTCCTGCTGCTTCAGGATGGAGTTGTGGCCAAGCTCAGCGTGAGCAAGGAACACGACGGGCTGAAGACAGCTCACCAGCAACCAAACTTAGACTTTCAAAGAGACAACAATGCAGTCAAAGCCTACTTGCTTTGCAAGCAGAAGAGGCAGGATTGCAAGGGTAAAGGCTGAATCTTCCATTGCTCCTCAACACCCTCCCTGCATTGTTCTCTCTGAAGGCAAATTTAATTTTTGATGCCTGCTTGTAAATTGTAAATTTGTAATTTGCAAATGCTTTCTCTGATCCTGTTTCACTGCTGTGGATAATCAGTGTTTGCCAAGCTCTTCTTGGAGCACCTCTGAATGTGGGAATGGACCAGCTGCTGAATGAAAGCTAAGAGTCAAATAGTCATCAGAGATAAACCACTGCATTTTAAGGCGATGTTTCCGTTATTCTATTTTGAGTTGGATGTAGGTATGACAGCGCAGTCCCTCCAACAGTGCTGTACTGTTTCAGGGTATTAAAGGTCCTGCTGGGGATGCATCTTTTTAACCAGGAAGCCAAGCATAAAAGCCACACTGACTTTTGTTGGCAGCTCTTGATTAGCCACAATTTTCTTATATTTTCTCTTTATTACTTATATTAAGGCATTGTAAAATTTCCAGGTCCTTTTATCCTAACCAAAGCAATCCCCTTGCCACCTCTGGGGGTCTCATATCTCTGGGGTCTGCAAGCCTCTTCTATCCAGTGGTGGAAGGGTTACGGGATGTTGATGCAAGACCTTGGGTGGCTTAAGGGTTCCTAGTTTCCTTTCATCATCAGAGAGATGGGTATGCTCTTGCAGTGGACTCTTAACAGCATTTTGTATTGCTTATTTTTGATCTTTATCACACCAATGATCTTGCACCAGGAGCTGAGTACCCACAGTAAGGCTTTTTTTTTATAAAACTTGACATCTTCATCTCAAGTTTCCGGTATTATCTGGTACGAGAATACACTTAAGGTAAACATCTGTCTGAGGCTTATCTGGAGGAAGATTATGTTCACAGAGAGTGAGTGAAGAATACAGGGATTTAAAACTTTTTCTTCTGTTAAATATTAGTTTAAACTTTACATAATCTGAAAAAGCAGAATGACAAACTTAATTCAACATTCAATGAAGTTGTTTAAAAAATATCATCCTGGGGTATGAGCCGACCTTTTCCCAAATAACAAAATGCCAGTGGCTTCTGTCAGAGGCACTCTCAGAAATGGCAGTTAGGTGTTTTTATGCCATCTTTCCCCACATCTCCTATAGGAGCTGGTTTTCTTAAGGCCTGACTGTATTTATCCTTACAAAAACCCTGAAGGGAGCAGAGATGCAATCATTCCTACTTTACCTGTTGGCAACCAAGACCTAGAGGAATAAATCCTGGATTTTGAAGCCACTAGGGAGCAGTTTAGCTGGGCAGATAACAAACTGTGTCATGAGTCCAGCCATGGAGTACACATGTTCAGAACTTCATGTCTTTGAGCATGAACATATGGACAAGCTGTCCATAGGGTGGCCATGGTGAATTAGCAAATATCAAGGACATAGTGCAGATGTTGAGTCTGTCACTGTATCTTTGGCTGCTCTAAGACCACAATGAAGTGGACAGAGCCAGGACGAGACTCTTCAGCCAAGGGACCTCAGCTAAACTATTGCTCCAGGCTGTCTTTAAGTTAATGGAGAGAAATAGGTGCCTCTACAGAGTGATTTGTCTTCCCCTAATATGGCTGTCTGTGAGGAATTGCTCTCTGAAATTGCCTGTTTCTATTGACTCCCACTGGAGCTGAGGATTTCTCTCTCAGGCTGAGATATGCAGTTTTAGGTGAGAATCTGAGAGTAAGGAACTGAAGCAGATTCTGCCTACCTAACCCCTGAAACAAACTTTCCTAACCCCTTTCCAAACTTTCAGGGCACATCTTCTCCGTACCTCAAAGCAGCTGGTAAAGTTTGACTGCTCTAAACCTCACCTCTATGGCTAAACCAAATAATACTTCACAGGGGAGACAACAAGCAGGTCTACAAAGGGTTTACCTGCCTTCCAGAGGGTTTGCTCCAATCATTAGTCCTTGTAGCTAAGCAAGCTGGCAGAGTGAGAGGGAGAACTCCCCCATATAAAATATTCTGGGTTTACATTTACAAAAATCTCAGTCATGAATAAACCACAGAAGGAGAAGAGACTACATTGCAGTGACAAAGTTCATGGGCAGAATAACAGCGAGCATCCCTGAAGGCGAGCACTCAGCTATTCAGCCTTAAAAACAGCAGTAAAGAGAAACATGATCCACGTCTGAATTTTCTAACTCCCCTTAAAGTTTAGATTCTCCATACTTTAATTTCATGAAGACAGTTAAGAAAAAAAAAGTCCCAGGCTTGATCAGCACAGTTTGACTCTGTCTTGCATCCAAGAATGGGCATTACACGCCACATTTGCAGAACTTATTTCACACCCCTCCCTATTCAGTAGTCCTGTATGTCACCAACACAGTCAAAGCAAGATATCTCCTCACTCAGCGCAGCTTTACTTGCTTAATTGACCCTTTCCTTAATAACATAACACCCGGCGATGTTTCTTGTGTGGACAGCTGTGTGCAGCTGCTGCCGGGAGCACCAGCTTTTGGCTGGCATCCGCAAACGAGATGTCACAGATGAGCTGCTGGGCCAGTCTGCAGCACCCACACCCTGCAGAGAACAGACTGTCTGGGCACCAAGAGCATTTCTGGGGCTGGAAGGGCACATTCTCCCCCGCTCATGGGTGGGCAGTGCAATGCAGCTGAGAGCCAGGGGACACATCCCCGAAGCTGGAATGGGGAGGATGAAAAAAGCTTCCAGCCCATGCAAGCAAGAACCCTGCCTTAGCAGCCATCATCTAGTGAGGTTCCATCAGACAAAGTGGCACCGAGAGTTACCATGCCCCTGATCGCCTTTGTAGCCAGAGGGAGCCCATAATGCTTGTTTGCTGTGATTAGGATCTAAATCATTGTTCCCATAATTGTGAATTCTGAAAGAGGTAGTTCTCATCTCTTGTGTGGTTGTCCAAATGTTGGACACCTTTTCTTATACACAAGCATTATATGGTGGTCTGGAGACAGGATATAGAAAGAGGGACCCAAGAGTTTACTGCTTGCATCTGGTTTTCTATTACCAAAATGAAAAATGCTGTTATAATATTCCCAAACAGCAGTTCCTTCAAGCACACATTACTGCCCAAGTAATATTATTCTATAATACCCTTTCCCTGTGCTAGCACTTCTGTTCTCTTGAGAATTGCTTAATTTTTAGCAAAAATATAGTCATACAGTTGAAACAAGTCATCAAGAACACCTTCTCTGAAGTGGTAGTCCAAATACTAGAATAAGCAGCCACCGACCCTGAGAGGAATGATGTGAATGGGAGGGGAAGTCCTTCATCTTTTTTCATACAGAGTAGATGGTAGATTTCTAGATGAAGAGAGCCTGACTTCCGTCCTGCACACACATAGTGAATTTTCTCACACTGAACGGCTAACAACTTCTTCATGTCTGCTAGGCAGGACACCTTTCCTAATGCTTTGATTCTGCGAAATACAACAAATATGGGTCAGTGGCTTTTGGAGAGGTAAAACTCCAGAGCAATTCTGTACTGACACTGAGATAATTCCAGTGCATGAGAAGTGAGAGCAGCTGTGGCTGCTTCCACATCCACAAGCAATGTGTTTTGCTCATTGCCAGTGATCCTTAATCCCTTTTGAACTCCTGACTTTACATATCAGATGGTTGCTCCATGGAGTAATATCTGTGTATTATTGCCTATTCACTGTAAGTACTACCCAAGGTGGTACAAAGTCAGGAAACGTATTCTCAGGAGCCACAGGCACAAAGGTTACTGCTTGCAAATCGTATTTGCATTGGCACCACTCTCTGACATGTTTGTAAAACCAGGAGCAGGGTATCAAGTGTTAAAATGGGAAAAATTCCCTCTGGATCCTGTGAAAATGCTGGAAGCCCAAGGGCAGAGAGTGCCCGCGGGTGTGGTAATTTTGTATGGGCATTGCTTACTAAAGAAAGTAATCATTTCAGCCGCCAAATAAAGGGATAAAACTATCCCAGTGGGCCAAATGGAGTCTCTTTTAATCTGGGGAGAAGTAATAGAAACCTTTAGGTCTGCGTGAGAACCATGGATGAAGGAGCACGCTCTGTTAGTGCTTGCTCTTCAAATTACTTATTTCACAATAGTCTATGTTTTCCTTACAGGCCTGGCTTTGGGAGTCTAGTGATTATGAGTTTTAAACATATTTTTTAGGAAGCATTTTTGAAAAGCAACTTTTTTGTCTTGCAGTGGAGAAAAAGCCCATCATGTCGTGTTCTGAAAATATGACCTGCAAATGCTGAAAAGTCAGAAGCAAAAACAAAAAAAGGAGGTTGAACTTTTTCTTGATTTTTTACATACTGTTTCCTTCTCGCATCCTGCTGTTGGGGAAGGAAGGGAGAAAAAAGGGGTAGCTACTCACAATTTGGGAGAATTTGTGTTAGTGGTTCAAGTAGCCAAGGGGACTATATTCCCACAGAGATGGATTCTCCCAGAGTGGAGTCACTCACTCTCTGCTGGGCAGAAGTGTATTTCTGTGCATCTATATTACCCAGAGGTTAATAATAACTTTTTTTTTCCCCCAGAAGATACTTAGTGCTTTTTTACTCTTTCAAAAATTCTGCTTTGTTCAGTTTTGTTTGGTTTGTGGGTTTTTGTTGTTGTTGGTTTTTTTTTTTTTTTAATAAAAAGTTTTTATTTCCTTACAAGATTGAGGTTTGTTAATCACAAGAAAACATTTCTCACAACAGATGGCTTCACTGCAGAGTCAATTTCTTGCTGAAAAGGGATTGTGACAGAGGAACCGTTCTCAGCTCTGCATTCCCCCTCTTTTGCACAGGGGCACTGGCACTAGGGCTACGTGGTCAGAAATGTGACAGCCATGTCAGCTGCATCCCAAGATGAACCTGCTTTGGAGTGGGTGCTAGCCTTGGGTGCAAGGTGATTTTAGTCCAGTGAGAGTACATATGGTAACATTCATCTCCATACTTTAGGTTGCCAGTGCTTTTAAGGGTACTGTGTTGTAGGGTGTCCACCAGGACCTATAACCAGTCCTTGCCAGGCAACGTCTCCATGAGCCCTCCTTCAAGTTTGTTTGAAGTCTATGACTTCAGTTGCAGAAGGATGTCCAATGACCACCAGATTTCTCATGGAAAGCTGTTTGCTTTGCTTGTATATAGGACATCCTGATGCACAATATCAAGGTTCAGTCTTCCTCCAAGAGACCTGGGGCTCCAACCTGCCTCCCTGCCCTTGACCCCTAACATCCCCAATCCCCAATCCCCAGTCAAGTCTGCCCAAGGGAAAAGAGTGAGAAGAAAGAAGTCTGTTTCCCCCACCAAATCTGCTGCAGAAAGCAAATGGAGAAGGATTACGACAGTCAAGGTGGTCCTGTCTGTAAGCCACTTGTCCTGTCCGCTGAGCAATATACCACTGTCAAAACCTTCCCACAACCTTATTGCTAATGGCTCCTGAATTTGGTACATGCACCAAATGGACTGAGACCATACTTGGGAGCCTGATGATTGATCACACTAGCCCCGCACCCACATCTCACAGAAGGCATTTGCTTCATCAAGACCGGTGAAGCATGTGGGCCTAAGTCTGTGACCTGAAGCATTCTCACTGCAGCTGACTTTTGACTGGAATGGAGATGACCCCTGAAATTAGAGGCAGAATAAGCTCCTCCCTCAGTTACATGTGTAGAAATCCAAATCCAGGACATTTTCTTGAGTTTTTTACCCATGAATCTCAGTCCTTTACATTAAAAACTGAAAAAGCCTTGGGAAAAGTATCCTGAAGAACTTGGTTGAATTTTACTTAGGGAGGAGAGACAAGAGGGACTTTACCAGCTAGGCACCAAGTTTATATGCCAGAATAACATAATTACCATATTTCAACACAGATTTAGATATACTGTTTTGCCCTGAACTCCGCTTACTCCAGTTTCTCCCAAATAGTAGAAAAGTATGAAGTTTACAAAGGTTAAGGCAGTTTCCTGGAATACGTCAGCTCCTGTCCTCATTTTCTATGCAGTCATGGTGTCAGTCACTGAACATCATCTTCAGGCAGGTATGATCCCTGCAGCAAGAAAAATGATGTTTTTCTACACTTTTAAAGTCCTTTTCTGAAGCTTACAATCCATGCTCGGGCAAGAGACAAAATTAAAATGTGAATTTACTATTCAGATACCAGAGATATTCATTCAGCTCAACACAAGTTAAATGTCAAGGAGATGCAATAAAGGGGTACAAAGCCAGAGGCAGTAAAACTGTAACTCATTAACATCATTATGCACCAACAGTGTATCCCAGTGATGTCCTTGCAGAGCAGGTCACATACAGAGTAGAGGAGATTTCTTTCATTAATGGAGCAGATACAAAAAAAGGAAAAGATGCTGGAAGTGCCAGGGCAAAGGTAACTGGAGGCTGTGACACATCCTAGGGACACTTGTGTTTGTGAAACAGGCAGGTTGATTTCTATCCTCAGAAGAGCATGTGCCTGTCTTTCTTACCAGACAATTGACAGGAGAAAGCACTTATGGATAACATACATGGAGAAAGGGCTCACTTGGAAGCCATTGGTGTGGGGCTCTTGCTATGGGGTAAGTAAAAAAGATGTACCGTGATCTGCCCTGGCTGTGATTTATGTCTGTGCCAGGGTCTAGATTAACATCTAAAAGATGCTTTAAATCAGACTATCTTCCCTGAAACAGCTTTCTCAATATTTTTTAGGATATTTTTTCCCCAATAGGAAAAACATATTTCAGACCTTTCTTAAATTGTATTTGGGCATACCCTGTTAAATGGGTTCTCTGAGAGGGCTGATACTGCAATTATGGCATGTGTTGTGCAGTAGCCCTTCCTAGTCATTCCTGATATGCTGGGCAGGAGGAGTAGAGAGAAGCTGTCAGTGGTGGTGTGCAGCAGCATAACCCAGCTCCCTGGCTGCTAGCCAGGGTGGATAATAGACATTTATTTGGTAGGTGTTCCTCTGACAGACCCCAGAGAAACTTCCCAGTGTGTTTGTGGCACCAGAGAAGCAGTTTGCACCACCTACACTGTCTATAGGTACTGCCAACCCCCTCTTGCAACACCCTACTGCCACCTCACTTTGGAGGACAGGCCTCCAGCGCTCACACACTTCACTGCGAGGCTCTAACCAGCCACTCCTCTTCTCCAGCAAGGGCAGTCCTTCTTGCATCTACTCAAGTGGTCCTTACTTGAAGATGTGGACTCCAGCCAGAGCATGAATGAGTTTCCCTTGCACTGTGGATTTATTGCCTGAGTGGGTTACACGCCAAAACCCATTCCTGCTGCAATTAACAGGCATTGGTTTAAAAGGACTAAGATTTGGCCTTAGTAGCTCTTTGGTGAACTTCAACAAGAAAATTCAGCTGATAGTAGGTTATAGCACACCTTCTCTGCACAGATTGCTCCTGCACAGGGAAGAATCTCTCTTCCACAAGTTCCTCAGGGTGCAGCAAATCAAATCAAGCTCTCAGACCTTATCACTAAGGTGCTAGCAGGTTCCTCCTCTTCTTAGAGGTCAGACATCAACAGCTGTGTTCTCGAGGCATTGTGGAGCTGTCTGTGATAAGGGTGATGTTCACATATGCGTGAAGAAACGTTGCAGTGGATACTAAGCCCATATTCAGAAGGGGTATGGCCCAGGAGCTGATGGCCACCTCAAACCTCAATGTCTTCTGCTCAGAGCATTCTTCACCTTGACTTTTCCACAGCAGGAGGTACCCAAATCCTGCATTTGCTGTCCCTGAAACACACTTGAGAAAAAAAGATGCCAGTGTTGTTGGTGGAGCTCTGTTTGGGTGAAAGTCACTGTGCTGATAACGGCTAATGAGTTTACAGAGTATCTCCAGCACGATAGTAGCAGCTGCAGCCTATCCCAGGAACATGCCCCAGCCAACCAGTGAGTCATCAGAATTGTTAATCCTGCAGTATTAATGATCTGAGGAGGAAACAATGGAAGAGACACAGGCTTCTTCTTGGTCAGAGTTGTGGGGAGTGTCTCCTCTCCCTCAACATAAAACATAATACAGGAGCTGCAGAGGCTCTGCATGTGCTAAGCTTGGGAGGAGTGACTGCAAACACTATACTTGCTGCTTTGTCTTGGTTTCTCAAGTTCTGTCAGATTCCAGAGAGAGTTTTGTGAGGTAAAGGACTGATGCGGGGTGGTGAGTTGTCCAGTGAATGTCCAGACCCAAAGTCTAGGGAAGGTAGATCTGGATGTTGACCAGGACTGGGGTCTTAACTACAGGTCTTGTGATATCTTCTGCTGTTCCCTGACTTCATCTGCAGTTTCAAAAGCACCATTGCAATTCCTAACCTCTCCTCTAACATTCAGGGTACTGTTTCTGCATTTCAATGACTGCCTTAGGCACCACAATTAAGTTTTGAATTCTTCTTAAACACATTTTCCCTTCAGGAAGCTGATACATGTGGAAATGTCAGAACAGTCACTCTTTTCCTGCATATCACGCTAATGAGCATTGTTGAAACATCTTCAACATTGAGCCACCCCAGAAGGTGTCTTGCCATGTAAAGGAGTATCATGTTCCTCAGTAGAGACGTACGAGAGCCAGGCCAACACATAACATTCAAGTTAATGGCCTGATCTTCAGCTGATTTTCAGGATACCCCTAATAGCCCATGGAGCAATGCTCTGGGATGTGTGCTTCACTGATGCTGTAGCCTCTGCTGTAATTCAAAATATTCCCAGGGTATTTCTTAGTTAAATCTTAACACTTTAGGGAATGCCCGCATGGTGTGGCCCTACCACAGCTTTCACTTCCACCAGGTGCGGCATCTATTTGACAATTTATTTTATGAAAAGCCTCAATCATTTCAAATCCTAGGGTGCTGCAGAAAATAACTAGGTGGTGTTTTTTTTAAATTTTTTTCTTTTCTATGGATAATTAAACTTTGCTTTATTCAAACCCTTTCACAGAACAGCTGGCAGAAAATAAACCTTCAAACTCCAAGAAATGAAGGAAGGGTTGCTTTTACAGAGACATCTAAATTACACACACTTCAAAAACAGAGCACTAGAACCAGCAAAAAAGAGACATTTAAATAAGGGTCCCTTGTTTGGTGGATGCCAACAAAGACATTACTGTTACTGGACAGTGTTGCAAAGCCCTTTTTTATCTCAATATAAACAGCCTTTTGAAATCCAAAAAAGGCTTTTAAAGGTTGTTAAGTCAAGGTAAGAGAAAAATTGTAGCTACATTACATTGAAAGCTGCTCTACAAGCCAAGGGGAATGTCTCATGGTTTTGCCTGTGTTTGCTTCTGCCATCCTTACCGTTCATTTCTGGCTTACCCTTAGTTGTGCTAGGATGCTGTTCCTACCAGATGCATCTGCTGACAAGAAACAAACAGGAAGGGCTTCCCTTCCTGCGGAGAGCCCTAAGGATTCTCCAGCTTTGTGAGCCTCTGATCCTTTCCATAGTTGTATCCCACAACTGATTCATTACAATGGGTAAGGAGCACGGAATACATGTTCAGTCACACAGCCCAGCTTGATTTAATTAGTGGCATTTTTAATTAAGCTTTACCATTAGAGTTGTAGTAGTAGGATGCTTATATAAAGACCATTTAATGAAGATTTCCCTGGCATCAAAGAAGAAAGGTGTGACTCCGGCTTAATTACTTAGACCAACAAAAGTGGAACATGGATGTATCTGAGAATCAGTTGCAAACAACATTCGTAATTCAACCACCAAATTAAAGCTGCAAACAAAGGCATTTGCCCAATGCCCCATGGCTGTTCCTCAGTGCTTACTAGCACGGTGGCTTGTACAATTTGATGACAACTGAGATACAGCTCTGGGGATATTTTTACTGTTTACATTAAACAATTGATTAGACACACAATTATACTGTGATAATTGCTAGCCAGGGAGAGAGATTTCTGCACTAAGCAGGCAGGTAATAGGACATACTGTAATATTAGATTTCCTTGAAATTCTCAACCCAAGAACCAGAGTTATGAGTTGCCCAAACCTTGCTCACACGGAGCTGGGAAATTTGAACCTCATGGATCATGACCAGGGTCTGTTATCTCTGTCGGAGTGCCCTGTTGCAGAAAAAATGAAGTTGCTGAAGTTCTCTCTTCCTGGTTCTCCTTCCAGAAAGGGGACAATTGTCTGATTTGTGAGTCATTGTGCACTTGGAAGTAATGTCTGATTTGCCTGCTTATTGCCAGACACATCCCCAAGCTCATCATTTTCTACCAGGAGGCAGAGAGAACAGCCATTAAACCCAGCAGTGAAAGAAGAAAATCACATGCACAATTTGCTGCCTGTTCCTCTCCCCTGGGACTCCAGGGTTTAATGCAATTTGGTGTATCCCAGCTAGTGGTGCTTGGCTGCTTTTAATTAAAAAAAAATTAAAGGATTTATGTTGGGATTAAATGGGATAATTATTGATTGATCTCTGCCTTCTAAATTGAAAAGCATTTGGATTAATCAGCTTTTAAGTAGGAAATCACTCGGCTCTGGACAGGATGCCAGCCTCAGGCCCTGCACTTTGCCTCTAGCAAGGCTTTATTTTGTCTTCTTCCCCCAGACCCAATGGGAAATATTTTCCTTTCTTCTCTTCTTGATTCATACTCCCAAATCATAAGAAAATGGCTTTCATTGAGATGGGCTCTAGGTCACAAGTGTTAAGATCACCCTACCTTTGCAGGTTACTTTGCGCTACCCACAGAGAACATCTGCCAGCCTCTGTAGCACCCCAATGCATCTGGCCAGGAGCTCTCCCATCCTCCAAAACCCTTCTGCTGGGGACTCAGCAACCCATCTCCCAAACAAGTCAAATCATCACTGGATCATTCCATGGATGGAAAGAGCAGGTTTGTACCACCATCGCTGATGGTAGATCTGTCTTGTAGGTCAAGCAAAGCACAGCCAAATAGTCAGCTCAACAGACAGAAGAAACTTGTAAATAAAATGGTGTAAAGCTTGCTTGTGTTTTAGTTTTGGGCTGTGTATATCACTCCGCCTACACAAGCAGTTGGAAATTAGGTTAAGCAGGTGAGGAAGGTGGTAGAGCAATACAAACTAAAAATAATAATGGCATACTCAGAATAATACTATTCTCCATCCCCAGCTGCAGAAGTAGGCTGCTGAACTAAGCACTGTGTGTTCACGATTCTGCATTTAGTCTGGAGTGGAAATAGTGTAGTTTTGTGACCCTCATCTCCATTTGGATTATTCCATCTGCATGAAAACAAAAGTCATGTTAACTCTCAGGAAACATCAAATGGAGAATTTGGAAGAAAAGATTTGCTATTTCAGGAGAAATATTATTTTAAAAACCAGCGAGTTTCAATGGGATTCTTCAGCCTCTGAATAAAAGTCCTTGTTCCAATAAATCATGTTTCCAATGCTAGAACTTAGAAGCAATTTTTTACTTTACCCTTTGTGAATGAGGAAAGTAATGCCCACACGACAGTTTTAATTTTCTAATTTATCTACTGTGTTGGGAATTTTTCCTATTTTATTTTAAAAGTTTTCTTCTTCCTTCCTCTAAAAGAAGAATTCCTTTTCAACAAATATTATTTTTTTAAGATTGCCCATCAGAAGAAAGGAGAATGCCTATCCAGAGAGAATACATTTTTCTAGGAAGCATTTTTGCTAAAGTACTTCAGTCACTGCCATCCTGATCCAGCATTGACTCACGCACAAACCTCCCCCACAGCTAATCTACCGGAGGTAGGTCACCTGGCAGCATGGGGGCAGATTACATCGCTCTGCAGATGTAAAGTAATTCATACTTGAAAGGATGATTTGAGTTCCTTACACAGTAGTCAGCTCTATATTAATTGGAACAAAAGGCCTTTTTTCAGCTCTGGGAAAACTGCTCCTCTACGGGCAGCCAAACTCAGAGAGCAAACTACACATGTTGTTTCAGCCTCACTCTCTGAGCGCCCTGAAATTATAACCACCCTGGCCATAACTCCTGAACAACCCATCTTTACAGCTTCGTTAGGAAGACCATACTCAGAGCTGATCAGCCTAACTCACAAGTGTGTCAAGAACTGCTGATGAGATTAGTTAACGATGACATAAAAATGGGTCAAATGTTATTTGAACTCTGAAGTTACTTGTCTCATCTCAATTAGGGGGAACAGTTAGTGCACTTTCTCAAGTGGTTCCACCCCCAGATTTCACGTGTCTTGGGTACAGGGCTCCCATAAGATGCCTTCTAGTGGACATCAAGAAATGAATGAGCTCCACCAAGTGTTGACCAGCTCCAGCAGGGCCATTCAAGGCTCTCTGCACCATACTCCTGGTGCATCTACTGGTCTGTATTTGGAGATGAGAACAAGGGAGAGGAGTTTCTTCTACATGTGTGTGCAGGCATATATATACAACCCTATGTGCACAAGTTTATGCCAGTATGTGAGTGTCATGAGAAAGGGTGGGTACATGCATTCCCGTGTGTGGTCAGCACATCTCTCCACCATGTCCTCTAGCTATTTCCAGAGCTGACTTATTCAGCTGCAGCTCTCAAATGCAAAGGTACACTTGTTTCTGTTTTACAAAGCGCTGTTCTGCCCTGGTCATGTAGAACCTGATATGAGATGCAGACTCAAGGCGGTCAGCAAAAGTCACTTTAGACTTAGGAGGACTCTTTAGGCCATTTTATACCCCAGATCCTTCTGCACAAAACAGTTCATGTATTTTCAATACTTTCTGTTTATCCCAAGCCCTACCTGATAGTGGAAAACAAAGGGAATTTGTTGTCTTCTTAAGAAGAGACTGGGTAAAGCAATGAGGCACAATAAAATGATTTGGATAGAGAACAAAACTAAATGTGCTTTTCTGCACAAGACTCATTACATTAAAAATATATAGGAGCCAGTGACATAAAAAATCAAAGGCTAGATGTGCTACTTTGAATGCAGGCAAGAAAGTGAAAAATTGACTCTGAAGGAAAGAGCTTAAGAGGTCCTTAAAATCTTGGTTGGATCTGCCCTGAGACATAGGAAACTTGGACCGAGTTTTACTTTACCAGATAACGTTTAGCAGAGTATTTTCCTTAACAGTGTCTTGAGATGTATTTGAGATGTCCTTATCCTTCAGTTAATGTGCTTACTGGGAGCCTGGTATTGTCACCTCACAAACAAGAGGCACAATCCTACCAGTCAGTCGATGACCTCTTTGAATTTCTTGCTTTCTGATCTCAGAAGCCACACATACCAGGCACGAAGTGCCATTTAAAAGCCTGCTCATGTGCCAGATATTACTTTCCCTGGAAACCAAGGGGAGGAGACAACATGCTGGAGGTCAGCACTGCCAGAGAAATGGGCAGACGGGAACCTCACAGGTTGCAGCAAGTGCAAATGCTTTTGCAATTTGCTCACTCAGAGCAAATGCCTCAGTCCTACACCTGGGGCAGAATAATCCCACACAATTGGACCCGCTGGGGACTGATGAGCTGGGGGAAGCTTTGCAGAAAGGGTTCTGTGGGTTAACAAGTTGAACAGGAGTCTACAGGGGTCCCTCATGAAGGTCTACCACGTACTGGGCTGTATGACAGAAGTAGGGTCAATGTGTCTGGGGATGTAATTGTTTCCTTCTCTTGAGCTTGATAAGATTATCTGGGTTTTTGTGTTGAGTTTCAAGCTTCCCAATTCAAGGGAAATATGACAAACTGGGGCTTGCCCAGTGGAGGGCCAACTTGATGGTTAGGGTGCTGGAGGGCACAGTGTGTGAGAAGAAGGGAAACAGAAGACTGGCCTCAGCCTGGAGGGAAGAAAAGACTGAGAGGGGACCACACTGCTGTTTTCACCTGCCTGATGTGGGATCAGTGAGACAATAGAGCCATATTTTTTTTTTTCCCAAGTAGCACAAGCAAAACAGTAAGAAACAATGGCATAATTTTCAGCAACTGAAATTTCTATTACTTATAAGGGAGGGGAAAAGTCCACAAAAGAGTGATGCAGCCTGGAACAGGGACCCAGGGAGGCTGTGCCATCTCTGTCCTTGCTGATATTCAAAACCTGAGCATACAGGGCTCCTAACAACCTGATTTAACATCAGGTTGCTTTGAGCAGGGCATTGGACTTCCAGAGGTCTTTTCCAACCTAAATTATCCTTTGATTTTATAGCACATTACTGACTTACACTGGAAAAATCAAACCATGATTTTTATTCTAAGAGCTCCAAGCAATCTTTCAGATCCTTTCAGCCTATGCTTTTAAATGCTTGCAAGGCAGGGATGAGAGACTGTGAATCTGATTTGATATTCCCTGGGCAGTGGGGGAAGCAGAGGAGACCTCACGTGTGTGATGAGGCCAGCATCACAGGGGAGATGTGTAACATACTGCCATCTGGGATTTCCCAAGTGTGGCAGCACTGTGATAGCTGACAGGTAATAAGAAGCATTAGAAAATAAGCAACGTCGCTGGTCAGCAGAGTGGGATATTTAGGCAGGAGACAGCAGAAAGACAGAATTTCTGGGTGATGTTTATAGCAGGTGTTGGTCATGGTAGGAGGACACCATTCCTCATGACCGAGAAGCCTTTAGGGCAGTGACTGAACCACCCCTGCAAGAGGCTATAGCATCAATAACCCCTTACCACCTTCTCACAGGCAGAAACTGGGGCAGGCAACAGCTACTAATGTCTCTCCTGCCCACTTCATCGTAACCTGTAAACTGCCTCTGCCTTTATAGCCAGCCCCAGTACAGGGTGACTGCGCAAAGAAGGCAACCTTCACCCATCTCCTAGGAGCCTTGCAATGCATTTCTTTGTTATCCTCCCCCACCACTTTTCCATGACCTCAAATTCCCGCTGGGGACTGTCAGAGTCTTGAATGATTTATTCCAGCAACGGCAAAATCCCTGCAGAGTCCAGCCCCTTCTTCTCAGCAACTGCTGGCTGTTTGGGACAGCTCAGGTCACCAGAGGGTGCTGCTGGGGCCCTCCAAGAGACAGCCTGGCAGATTAAAAGTGAAATAAAAGTGCCCTTCTGCCCCTGCTCCTTTTTTTCTGCGCAGTGACCCGTGTATTTTCAGGCAGGTTGGCCTTTTCTCCTGTGCACTCTCCACTCCTCTGAAGGTAGGCTGTGAAAAAACGCCTTTCTTTGCAATGTCAGGGTTGCAGCATCCTGGGGAGAAAAGATGTGTGCTCCTCTGAGATTTTGCTCACACTCTTTCAAAAAGTTGTCTGGCAGCACCTCGGTGCAGGAGGGTCTGTAAGGCTGAGAGGCTGATGATAGTTACAGGTTAAGAGGGACTTCCACCACCCCAGAGAGGAAAGAAGAGGATGTGTGTGCCTCTGCGCACATTTGCACATGTGCACAAGCACACAGAGAATCCCTTAAAGCCAGTAAAAGCCAACGCATTAGTTTCATGGAGCAGCAGGGAAGTCCGTCTGGACCTTTCGGCTTCTGGAGCCTAAAGCTGCTGTTGTGACAGATTATCCTAGCAGTTTCTGAGGAATCCTTGAATTTAGTCTTACACGTTTCTTTGCTATTTGGTTTCAGCCAAGTTAATCCTGGCTGTCACTTGAGTACAGTTAATGATGTTCCACTCAGAGATTTGCAATTGTGCATAATGGGGCTAAAGCCCCTCTCTGCTTTTTTCACGCTCCTTTTGGAGAGCTTCTGTCGGGCATGCAGGAGTCACCGAGCATTTTGCAAAGGAGTGCCTGAAAATGAATTCTGCAGTCCTAAATGAGCTGCTTTATAATCCTTCTATCTGCTTCAGGCTGCCTCAGATTAATACTATTTGCCAGTCACTTCCCCCTCTCTCTAAAAAAGGCACATATTTTTAGCCTCTCAACAAATCTGCCACACTGGAGTTTCCCTTGCGTGCAATCCCACTGTCACCACTTCTAAGTAATGTTTTGGTTTTTTTTTTTTAAAAGTCTTCTTAACTTCATGTAGTCCAGGACTGAGAATTTAAGATCAGCAGTTCAAGCAGCTAGTGCCTATGGATAAATGTGCATTCATAATACTTGCAAGAGAAATTGTACCAGGGGAAGAAAAACCCCACAAAACTTAGGTTTGTAGAGTCTCAGAAAGGCTCTTACTAGAGACAAGCCCTGCTGTTGGGTCAATGGCTCTCTCCTGACCATGGTTTTAACGTGCCTTGCACAGGCCAATTGTGGTTGTATAATACTGGCTCCAGAGCAGATGCTGCTGTGCTGGGGCTGGCAGATTATAGCTGGCATGCACGACTAATGGAAGCTTTCTGACAAATGCAGCCATCCCTGTCAGGCAGGGGATGGCAGCAAGGCAGCCACTCTCCAGCCTCTGGCTTGGTGCCTTTTCCCTGTGATGGGGAAAGGGACCAGAGTGGAGGATGCCATGAGACCTGGCGCTTTGCTGGGAGCAGGCAGCCTTCCAAAGCAACAAAAAAAAAACCTCAATAAATTCAGCAAATACTCTCCTGCTTGTCTGGTGTATGGCTGGAGGTGTACTATGGGCTTTAACTGATGGACTGTAACAGTTGTCCAGCACGGGTGTCTCATTCAGAGGAAGATGATATAGAGTGTCCAGGATGGTTAGTGTGCTCCTGTGGTTGAGTGTCTGATTGAGGATTTCTTCATGTTCCTTTGTGATTCCTCACGGTTGGTATATCAAGTGTCTCATCACCTTTTTTGGCGCCGTGACTTGGCGCTGTGGCATGAGCAGTGTAATGTCACCACGAAAATGGAGCGGGCCCTTATTGCAGTGTGCTGGGTATGGCTCTGAGATGGGCTTTAACACTTGGGAACCAAAAGACTATTTTAACAATCCCAAATCTGCTCCTGACTCTGCTTCAGAAAGCCCCAAGTGTCATCTTTCAGTGACACAGAGTTTTTCAAGGCAGGTAGGAGAGAGAAGGGAAGCAGAAGCAAAATCTCTGGCTGCTGTTCACAGCAGTCCAGCTCCCTTCCCCAACCTTAAGAGACTTTCTGTGTCTGATTGATCAATGCCAACCCCTTGCAACCCCGAGGGGCTGCAAACGCAGCCTCCCAGGCATCCTGCAGTTTGACAGACACAGCCACTGCAGCCTGCTGACTCCCAGCACATCCCTCCAAAACCCCAGGCTGCTACATCACGTTAAAGTGATGGACAAGAAGAGCTGTACCCAGAGGAATCAAACCACTCCTTGTTAATGCTTAAAGGTTGCTTCACATCTGGATCCCATTAAAAAAAAAAAAAAAAGATTAAAAAATATCCAGTTTGGTTACCAAATAAAACTCATCCAGGCATAAGACTAAATGAACAAGCATTCCTAGGAAGACTGGTATTGTCTGTTTTGAGATATGTGCCACCACTGATGTCCTTATGCTACTTTTACCAAAAAAGCTAAGCCATACTATGGATAGGATCCAACTGGTTCCCTTTCCTCACAAAATAAAATAATCAACAGACCACCTCCTACTGACCCCCATTTGGCCATTTTCAGCTTCACCTCTTTTATTGTGTTCTGATGTCTGGCAAAACAGGCCTTTTCCTTTTGCCACCTGCCTCTGAGTCAAGCAGGGAGATGAGAGGGGTGGTACATTCTCATGGCTTACACCATGGGAAATCCCATCTGCCCATATGGGGTTGTAGGAGAGCTCCCAACTCACCTCAACATTGCTACCAGCACCTGAGCTGTATAATGCCCATTTTGCAAAGACATGTCTTCATGATGCTGCAGCTCCCAGCAGTAGTGTTACCAGAATAAAACCTTGGGCTCCAGCCACTGTCCAAACCACAAAGCCTCCCTTCCCTCAGTAAACAGCAGCTGCTTCTCTTCCCAGAAGTGACCACATTTCAGTGATGGCTGTCGCAATGTAAATATTTTCTAACCCACCAGAAACACGTGGGCAGACTGTACTTAAGGCTTTGTGTTCTTAAAGTGAGCGATGCAAGTGTGGAGCTGGATGGTCTTACTGGGTTCATTTGTTCATAGGGAGTGCAAGAGCAAATGATCATGTATTTGCTGTTTAAGAACAGTGCCGTCAGCTGAATCCAACCACAAACGGTACAATCCATTACTTACACAAGAATATTAGAAGCACTGATCCTTTTGTGAAATTAGCTGTCGCAGAAGAGTGTCAGCTCCATGGCACTGGGGAGCCCATTCCACATGTCTGCAGCCCAGCTCCTTGTGCTTTGTTTGGAAAGCACCAGGAGATGGGATTGCAAGAGATCATTAAAATCTTCTAGGAATGTGGTCATTTTCTTAGGTTGTTCTGGGGAAAGCAAACATGATAGAGGGCCAAAAAGCGTTATGGCAGATTAAGCAGGCTTCAAGTAACAGCTTTCAGTTGTTGCTTTACAGAAGGATACTTCTGAATCCCCTTTTTCAAATTTGCATGAAGTTGGACATAGTTCAATTGTTAATGGCATATGAAAAACATCTATAGTCATTTGAAGAGATATTAGATGACCAAAAAGGTTGTGGAGTCTTATTCTCTGGAGGTCTTCAAAGCCTGCCTGGATGTGTTCCTGTCCAGCCTGCTCTAGGTGAACCTGCTTTGGCAGGGGTGGTTGGATTAGATGATCTCTGGAGGTCCTTTCCAATCCCTGACATTCTGTGGTTCTGTGACCTTGGTTCTTCACAGCATCAGACACCTAAGGAAAAGACTGTCTTTATTCAAGGCCAAGGATGAGCTTGACATATGGAGTCCAGCAATGCGTTAGCAGAGGATGTGGGGCAAAAACCCCAATGGGCAATGGAGTCTTTCATCTCCAGGATAAGGTACAGTGAGGGTGCCAGAGCCCTGGAAGAGGCTGCCCAGGGAGGTTGTGGAGTCCCCTTCCCTGGGGATTTTCAAGACTCACCTGGATGCAGTCCTGAGTGATGTGCTCTGGGCAATCCTGCTTTAGCAGGAGAGTTGGACTAGATGATCTCTAGAGCTCCCTTCGAACTCTGACAATTCCATGATTCTGTGATTCCGTACAGCTTCAGGTTGGAGTGCTACTAGAGAGGAATTAAATTTTTGGGGCTGTAACACTGAAACTAGGGCCAGAGACACCTGACATAAGCTGGGTGCCCAAGCTTGACCAAAGCTTGAAATTCTTTTAGCCTGAATCTTAACGAAACAAAAGGCAAATAAGGAAACAGTGTATTTGGAGTGCAGAGTCCAAACATCTGACCATGATACTTCAATGTGATGTCTTCAGCCAAAGCTGCCCTTAATAAATATGCATGTAGTTTTTGTTTAGCCAAAAATGTAATGCAAAGTTGACCAAAACATTTGAATTTGAAATTTTGTTCAGCTATTGAAAGAAAAACATCTGCTGGATGCACTTCTCTCACTGAAAGTCAGGGAAAGTTCTGGTAGAAAATCACTATTTACCAGCAATGAGCTGGAGACCTCAATGCTGAGAGATGCAGGGGAGGATGGAAAGAGAAAGGGAGTCATAGTGTTTCTGGAGGGTACATCAGCAAGGCTGATACCCCTGGACTGCCATGTAGCCTCCTGTGGAGCATCCTGTGGCCAGTTAAGCCTTGAACTGGCCATGAGCAACACAGGACATCAGTTGTCAGTGCTCTTTGGTGCATCTGCCCTGTGGCTAGAGGACATCAGTTATCAGTGCTCTTTGAAAGGCATCTTGCAAAGAAAAGGGGAATCCTTGACTTATTTCCCCTCTCAGAGATCTGGCTCTTGCCGAGTATGCAATCTTTATAAAGTCCAAGCATCAGCAGAAACCTAATTCCTGAAGCTTCCCACTGCTTCCTTCTCATGCTGATTTGTGGCAGAAGATTACATGTGCTCTACATAAAAGCCTTTGCTTGTGCACAGCTGAATGATTGCCCATTTTTAATGTGCTATGACAAGGACGACTGGGTCTTGAACCTTTTGGCCCTGCTGCGAGATCACTTATAGCCTGCAGAGCAGTTTGAGTTTTCCTGCTGAGTGTGTCAGGAGACATACCAAGATTTCTTAGATGCCTCTTTGTTCTGAACTGAGGGACAGCTGCTGTTATGAGAGATGCCCAGAGCATCCTTTATGGATCAGCAGTAGTCCTGCTGCACGTGGGGAGAGGAGGAAAGCTGATTTAATGCTGAGTCAGATGCATTTGTCTCAGTCTGGCCTTGGGTCCTGTGATGCTATCGCTGTCACTAGCCTGATGAGCTGTCTCTAGATCAAGGAGCCTCCTGCCTGCCTCTGTGATCCCCTATAAACAAAAAGGAAAGATATTTAGCAAGCGGGAAGCAACAATAACAGCAAACTGCACTTACATCTTGGGTCGTCAGCTGCCTGGGTCAGGTTTGTAGCCCAGCAGGTTTGCTCCCCAGGAGTGGTGACAGCAGTAGCCAGACCATGCTTTGCATTCCTTGTGGTCATCTTCTTGCAAGCCAGCAGACATTTGAACCCCACTAATATTAGATTTTGTGGTCACTTTGTAATGCAAGTGCAATTGAGCCTTTCTGTGGTTTTGGCTTCGTTAACGTTGCACTCATTTTTAGAGTATAAAATAGCCTACCTTCTCCATCCTCTAAAAAAGAAGAGCATGTTTTGGCTGGGACAAATATCCTCAGAAGCCCAGGACGGAGACATGGAGTTCTCTTCAGGTAAACTGCTCTCAAACATTCCTCCTACAGCTGTGTATTTCCATGCACACACACATGCAGAACTTTGCTTTTCTGGTTTTATTTTTTACAACACAATGAGATTGGTTAGCCTTGTGAAACAAACAAACAAACAAAATAATAAAAATCATCTGACATCCATTTCCCAAAGTCCTCAATTCCTAGGAGCCTACCAAGTAAAACTCTCAAACTGGAATATACCACAGTTTTTGGTGACTTGACAAATCAACCAGGTTTCTCATCGGGACTGAACAGATGGAGCAGCAGCCTGTCTGGGGAACTCCCCAGGTTGCTCCCCAGATGTGTGAGCCCTTTGTCAAAGTGATTATTCCTATACTACTAAATGACACATGACCAGGCACAAACCTCAGTGCTGGCACACTGTCATCTGCACTATAAAATCTCTCTCAGCACTGCACTGCCTGCTCCTTGTGTGCTTTATGGTAGTTTTAGCAGCTTGATGGTGTCTCCGGGTCAAGCTCTGCCACCCACAGTCAATCCCCTGTACTCTCATACCCCTTCTCTTTTCCCATTGATTCTTTCCAATAATTTGTTGTCTGTCCTACCTACATTTCTTTTACCAGCAACTGTTTCCCCTCTCAGAAGTTCTTGGAGCTTTGGCAGAGGCTGGTCTAGAAGCAAGCTCCGATAGGTGAACGGTGAAAAATCCCTGGAACTATTCTGTTTAGGGTCAACCTGCAATTCCCAAACATGTTTTTCAGGGTTCAGATTGGCCAAGGGCTGCTCCAGCTAATCAGGTTGAAAGGTGGGACCCTGACCAGGGATGTCAGAGTTACATTCTGCCATGCTATTTAGCTTCTGGGCAAGAAGACTCATTTTGGTGACCAGCACAGATGTTAGCTTCGTGAGTTGGAAACACAGCCCAAGATATGGTCCAAAACTACTGATGTCTGAGGTTAATAGGGAGCATGTTTTCATTGTGCTCACCTAAATCCTACAGTCAAAGTGAGAGAAAAAAAACCCAGAAAGACAGAAATTAACGTATATCCTTACAAAAAGGGAGATCAGCAGAAATCTAGTTCTTGGAATCAGTGTAGGGAATCTCAACCGTTTGAGAAGGGAGGGGAATGATGACTGTGTATCATTGCCTTGTGCACAATTGTATAACAAATGCTGTAAGCCAAGGAATGCTTGATTCATAGTGAAGAGACCACCTTCTCATAGCTCTTGTCAGTGATGTGACACCCTTAAGAAAATCTGTGTCTTGCAGGCAGACCTGTCTGACCCCATTAACTTGGGAGGCAGATGAGTGTTTGGAATGGAAACTCTTATCTTGACTCTTTTGTAGTCCAATAAGACAGAACACCAAGGTGCAAACATCGGAGTGACTCATAGCAAGTTGATCTGAAATAGAGATGATATCAAAGCATTAATAACAGCATCTTTGCACCACAGCGTTTAGAAAGCCAGCTTTTGTGATGGCAAAGCAGAGTAGAAGCAGACATAGGGGGTAAAGAAGGTGGTTATAAGTGGGTATGACATGAAGTCTCCCTCTTTCAATAAAGGGATTTATTTGCTGAGTAGGTGATAACATCAAATTGACACCCCTGGAGAGAGAGCATCCCAATTTAGGATAGCATCATGAGTATGTTTTGCCAGTCGCTATGAAGGTATTTACATGCATTTAATCCACGCAGTCAGCTGGTGTGAGAGTCAAAGCTCTCAAATTAGAGCTGGGTAAGGACATTAAGCTTCAGGTTCCAGGGATCTGGACACAGCTCTGAGACCAGAACTGTGAGACTTGCAACCATCAACTACCTACACCAAGAATGAAGAGGATTACAAAAATTCAGATTGTTAAATGTAAACATCATCAGATAAAAAGATTCCTGTAGGATCATGTTTTACCTCATTCTTTACTCTGGGAAGCTTCCTTTAACTTTATGTGGAGTTTGGTTCAGGACAGATGGCTAAGGAAGCCACACGCTGGTTACATTCATGGAAGTGATAGGATGGCTTTACTGAAAATCCCTTGTTTTGCCCCACACCAGTTCTGAGCACATGGACTCAGTTCCTTTAAGAGGAAAATAAGGAGGATGGCCCACTTCGAGCATGAAGGGGTGTGCTTTGTCCACCCTTCCCATTACCTGTGGTGACCCTGAACTGACTTGAGAAGTGTAAGCCAGCAAGTCACCCCCCACTCCCCTGTCACATACAACCTTATAAAGCAACAGCCCTACTACCCCTGCTGGAATTGGATAGGGGCCACATTTACCACCTTCTGGAGCCTCAGTAGCTCTTCATCTTCCCCCTGTCAGTGTCCAGGAGTGTTTCTATGCCAAACACTCCAAGAATGTGAAGGCTGACTAATCTTCAGGCTGATCTTCCCACCCATCCCAGGGAGGCTGAGGTGTGAGGAGATCACAGCTGCTGGGTAGCAGGTTCACACTTTGGCCCCTAAAGCTGTTAAGTCCTTGAGATGCTACCCAAAAATAAGCCCTGCAGCCTTTGTGGATTATGATTCACAGCATATGTACACCATATGTGAAAATGCAAGACCTTTTCATGGTGCAAGAGCATGGGTCAACAGGGGGGTGACAAACTGGGGCTTTATCCTTGGGGGTCACGCCTGACCTGTGGATGCCTGACCAGCTTCCCCTTGCACCATGCACTCCTGTTTCACCAGGGACAGTTTATCTTCAGCTATGCTAAGGCAGCCAATGTCAGGATCAGAATGGGATTGGAAACCCCATTTCACCCAGTGAGCATTTCCCTTTCTGGTTAACTGCTAAAAGCTTGCAGCAAAATGAAGAAGACCTACCTGGAGCCTAGCAACCCTCCATGTGAGATAAGTTAGGTGGTTTCTCTGCTAGCCTCTGTTGATTTATCAGTAGAGAAAGTGGAATCGTTCATTTAACCCGACTCTGTTGCAAATGCTATTGTAAGAGCTGGAAGGAACTATTGCAAGGCACTGTTCTTCATGGCAGAAGAAATTTCACTGTGGCTTGAACAGCAAAAAACCTTAGGCTTTAAACCAGGGCATTTTTATTGTGTTTTTTTTTCCCTTTCTTATCCTGTACCAACATCCAGCTGTGCAGTGTGCCCTATCGTATGGAAAGGAGAGAAACAGCTTGTCTTATGGCTGACAGGGGCAGCAGCACTGGGGTTGAATAGTGCAGGGTTTCAGAGGGGCTTTCCTCTGACAATGAATAAGAAAGAGGACTTAGATCCAAGTCCCCCAACACAGCCCTGAGTTTAAAAAAACCCACAAAACCAAAATAATGACAGAGGATCTTCTTTCCCATGGACATATTTTCTAGTACACCTCACCTTCCCTTTTGATTTACTGTGTCACAATGCTTTGTGACACACTTTCTGGGAGATGAATCCAACCCGTTGGAGCCCCATGTGCAGCAGCATGTCCAGATTGCTGCTCTCTGCACCTCCCTGGGATAAATGAATACGGGGGCACCAGCCTTGCAGATAAGCAGTTATCTGTGCTGCACACACATGGAGGCATCCATCGTGGCACTGCAGGCAGCCCTGAGCTACTTACAAGTCTGCATCAGCCCTGATGCTATCGAGATGAGTGTTGCCTGTTCCAAGAGATTTATGCCAAAGTAATCACCCCTGAGCTAACCCCCGCACCCACCCAGACCACTATTCAATAACTGCTCCTACCAAAGCAAATCAAGGTACTTGTACACTCCTACCCCCTACTTTGCTTCTCACGATATTTTCTCAACTCCTCAAACTTTTGATGAGAAGCACTGCCTTGAAGTGCAGTGAGGAAGGGAAGTACAGGGCTGATCTTACTTCTGAGGTGCATAGACACTCTACCAATTCCTTGTGGAAAACAAAAAGTATAATAGCTTCTGTCTCGAGCATCTTCCCATTCGACAGTGAAAGCAATCCAAACAAATCTCAAAGTAACAGAACTAACAACATCTGATTTTCTGTGTTTCTTGCCATAGAACTGATAGTCCCTGGTGGTTAAGAAAGTGCAAATCAATTGTGCCCCCTACAAATTGAAGCATTTATAAGATCTGCCTTCTCTATGAAAATGTTCTATCTTTCCTTGAGACCTGAGCTCTTTTTACAACCTTTCCTGCTTGCTGAAGACTCACAATGGATATTTCCCCAGCCATTTGCTTTCATAAAATTTGAACAAATGTGATTATCTTTGAGAGTCCCACCCCTTCATCAAACCAAACTGAAACAGGCCAGGGGGAGAGACACAGGCAGATACATGTGCACCCTCTATGCTTGTCCCTACAGAAAGCCTGACAGGTCCTCAGAGGCACCTGTCCTCCTTTGAGGGCTGATATCACCATCAATCTTCCCCTTACATCTAAGGGGCTCTCTTCTCCTACTGCATAAGGGAAACAGCTATCTTCACCCCATTTTTAACACAGGCTTTAGAGAAGACCCTGCACATCTGCAATATTTCAGCATAACCCTAGTCACAGATACAAACCTCCTCTTGCACCATCCAGAGCAACCCACCTTCAAACCACAGCCCCCCAGTTTGCCACAGGCTCAGGAAGACCTTATCCTGTGCTTCCTCAAAGTGTTCAGCAAACCTCACGCCAGTTCCAGACCCCACAACAAACCTAGCTAAGCCACAGAGCATCCCTTCAGTTCTGACTCTCATAATCATAGAATCACAGAATCTCAGGGATTGGAAGGGACCTTGAAAGATCTAATCCAATCCCCCTACCAAAGCAGATAATAAGAGAAAGGAGCTTCTTTAAAACTGCCTAGATCTTTCTCTGCCTTGTTTGGCCTGTGGGGTTAGGCACAGGTGAAAGTGATGTCCTCCTTAGGGTTTAAGGTGGCTGTGCCTGCAAATTGAGGCCTGCAGTATTCAACTCAGTAAAAAAGAAGAATGCTAAATTCCTCCAAGATTGACAAAATACATTTCAGAAATAGTAGGTGTGCCTTCCAAGTGATTGCCATGCTCCGTTGTGAGATAATGCAGCCCTTTTTACCAGCCTGTGAAAGCAAGCAACCTCCCCACAGACCTTACCCCACACAAGTGCAAACTGGGAAACAGCTGCAAAGATGGAGAGCATCCTTCATAATATAAAGGTGCAGAGGAGACCTGGGGATGTGTATGACTTCCTGGGAGGGTACCTGCTCTAGAACTCCAAGTGTGAAAGCAAGCTTTATCTAACATGACACTCTTCAGTTCAGCCTCCAGCATTTCCACATCTGCAGGAAGAGGGTTCAGAGAAGTATCTGCAGTCATAGAACAATAGGATTGTAGAATGGTTTCAGTGGGAAGGGTCCTTAAAGATCATCTAGTTCCATCCTCACCCTGGCCATGGGCAGGGACACCTCCCACTAGACCAGGTTGCTCAAAACACCATCCAGCCTGGTCTTGAATGACTCCAAGGACAGGACATCCACAGTGTCTCAGGGCAATCTCTTCCAGAGCCTCACTACACTCATAGTGAAAAATTTCTTCCTTATGGCTAATCTAAATCTAACCTCTTTCAGTTTGAAACTGTTACTCCTTGTCCCATCACTACATGCCCTGGTCAAAACTCCCTCTCCAGCTTTCTTGTAGGCACCCTTCAGACACTGGAAATCTGCTAAAAGGTCTCCTTGGAGCCTTCTCTTCTCCAGGTTGAAAAACCCCAAATCTCTCAGCCTGTCCTCGTAGGAGAGGTATTGCAGCCCTTGGATCATCTTCATGATTTCCTCTGGACCCACTCCAACAGGACACATAGAAGGTCTGCAGCTCCTGCAAAAAAATGGTATACAGAAATCTGCAACAGGTTTTATCTAGAAAAGATACTGCCTAAAGGAGACAGCTTTGGGCTTTGGGTCAACTTTTCCTTGTGCCTCAGCTACAATTGCAAAGATGTTTTCTAAAAAGCCATCCCTGTGTGATGTGGTGAGCTTTTGTCCTTCTCAGACATCACCAAGACACGCTGTACCCTTGGTTTCATCCTAGTAAGACTTTGCTGGTCAAAAATAAGCTAAAAAATTCCTATTCACTCCAAGATGTCACTGAGGCCACCAAGAGCTGAAGTGTTCTGTGTTACATTGGGGCCCATGACTCCAGGTTTGTATCCTCTGTAGAAACCCTTATCACCTGCACAGCTTGCCCCTGAGCTAAAAATGCAAATTATTTTATTTGTGCTTCATCTGCAGGCTTGGGAAGATTAAAAATTAAGACAGATGTGAGCAACTGGGACAGTCTATATGAAGAAAGGGCTGGAAACCTGGAAACCTGGCCACCCCTGAGGGTAATTGCTAAATTCCTTTTGGCCTTAGAGTAACTGGGATTTCGCAGAAAACACAGATGTTTTAAAGTACAAGCACATACTTTTAGCAGAGAACAGCATTTCAACTCCTTTTAGGGCCCCTTTTCATGGTGTTATCATAACTTAGAATCACAGAAATTAGAGTCACAGAATCATCTCGGTTACAAGGGACCTTTAAGATCCCTGAGTCGAACCATTAACTGACTGAGTCTGTAGTCTTTTTCATCTTAAAGTCCCAGGTTTTATCCTAACATAGTTGTTAGAAAAACAGAAAGGTTGAAAATACTACTCTTGTAGTTTGAAGGAAATATAATAATAAAACCCCTTAAACTAAGAGACATTCCTTTTGAATTAAAAATCTCACTTTTTAAGACATTCTGGTGACGTTTAAGCACTGGATTCTGGGACTGTGTAGTATTCAATATATTTATTTTCTAGGGGAAAAAAAGACGCCAGGGTGCCCTGGCCTGGAAGGGACTCACTACCTGACGGAAAGCAGTGAGACTCTGGGGACAACAACCAACGTTCCCAGAAACTTTGCCGTGGCAGAAGCACGCTGGTCCAGGAGTGTTCAAAGCCCTGTTTTGTCAGCTGGCTAAAATAGCTCGCGCGGAGGTGCTGACAAACCCATACCCACACTGCAGTCCGACACCTCCAGCTCTCGCGGGGTTATCGGTGACGTTTGACTCCCAAGCATTTTTTTATTTTTTTATTTTTTTTTTTCCCACCCCCTGGCTGCCAATAGCTATTCCCCTCAGACTATTTGCTTTCGCATGCTTTCCCTTTGACACGGCTGCTATTTCTTTGCAATATGTAAACACTCAGAAGGATTTCCATGTTTGTTCTTCACCCGGCGCGGCTGGGCTTTCACAGCTCGCTCAGTGAATTGACATGAAGAAGCAGCCGTTTTGTAGGCTTCTTTTTTTTTTTTTTTTTTTTTTCCTTTTTTTTTTTCCCCNTTTTCTTTTCCTTTTTTTCTGTGCACCCCACTCCTGTCTGTTTTCTCTTATTTTAAATCCAGTTGTGCTCCAGTCTCAGCACCCCGGCACACAGCAGAAAAATGCATTGCTCTTGTCAGAAACAAGACACTTAGAATCATAGAATGGTTAGAGTTGGAAGGGACATTAAAGAACATCAAGTTACAACCCCTCCTGCCCTTGGCAGGGACACCTTCCAACAGATCAGGCTGCTCAAAGCCCCATCCAGCCTGGTCTTGAACATCTTCAGGGATGGGGCTTCCACAACTTCTTTGGGCAACAAGTTCCAGTGTCTCATCACCCTCACAGTAAAGAATTTATTTCTGGCATCTAACCTAAATCTCTCCTTTTTCAATTTAAGACCATTATCCCTCACCCTACTGTTACACTCTCTGACAAAGGGTCCCTCCCCAGCTCTCCTGTAGGCTCCCTTCAGGTACTGGAAGGCTGCTATAAGGTCTCCCTGGAGCCTTCTCTTCTCCAGAGTGAACAACCCCAGCTCTCTCAGCCTGTACTTGCAGCAGAGGTGCTCCAGCCCTCTGAGCATCTTTGTGGCCCTCTGCTGGACCCATTCCAGCAGGTCCATGTCTTTCCTGTGCTGAGGACACTAGAGCTGGACACAGTACTCCAGGTGGGGTCTCACGAGAGCAGAGTAGAGGGGTGGAATCAACTCCCGAGACCTGCTGGCCACGCTTCTTTTGATGCAGCCCAGTATACAGTTGACCTTCTGGGCTGCCAGTGCTCATTGCCAGCTCACGTTGAGCTTCTCATCTACCATCACTCCCAAGTCTTGTTCCTCAGGACTGCTCATGTAGGGTGACTTATTGTCATCCTATATGGGTGTCCTTTAACACTATCACCCAGTGGAGGCTTCACGCTGCAAAGCATTAAGTTTTTTATTTCTCTCCTACAGCAACTTCTGATGATTATAAAAATTCTCTTGAAACCTAAAGCAAGTTGCTAATATGTGGCTTTTTCTAAGAAAACTGAGTTTGCCAGTGCTGCTGTAACTCTCTGTGTTAACATAGACTTGTTTCCAAGCAGGTCACAGAAGGGATTTAGCACAAGTTTGATTTAGTAGATCTGTGGCTTTATAAAATCAACATAATTTGACTGATTTAAAAAAAAAACAATAAAAAAACAACCTATAAAAATTCACATTTACTGAGGAGCCTGTCCTCCAGGTTCCTTGCTAGGGCTGAAAGCCAAGAAATCCCTTTGGCAAAATATTTTTAAAATTTCATCCTGAAAAACAAGAAATCCAAAAGTCTTTAGAAACTTCACCGAGATCTGCATGAAATTAAGGAGAGTCCTGCAACCCAAAGCAACCCCTAGCACAGTGATGGGAACACGTGTGTAGGAGTTAAGCAATTCTGAGAAAAAATCTAGACATGGAAATTTTCATAGTAGGGATTATGACTCTGAATATCCTTCCCATGGGAATTTTGACCACAAATTCTACCCAGAAATTTCCTTAACTGGCCTGCCATGTCTCCACAGAGAGCTCTCATTTCAGTAAACTGCTCCTTCCAACCAGAATATCTTGATGGAAATTTTTCAGGCAGATTTATTTTATTCATACAATTACTCAGAAGTCGTATTATTACATGACATATTTTAGCAAATACTCTTAAAAAAAAAAAAGTCTTTCCATAAGTCACACTGCCCTGGGTTAATGTAAAATATGATTATAACCTGATTTTATTAAACTCATTCAAGGGACTGAGTGGACTTTTTCATTGCAGTTTAAACCAGCTCAATTTTGTTCTGTTTTAATATGATTAGGAACCTGCTACATTTAAATAGAAATAAGAGCACTGAAATGGGGTAACCAAATTGGTGCTAGCCTGGGTGAAGATCAGGCTGATTCAATCACTGCTGATAACAGCTAAGGGTCATCTGTGTCCCCTCTGAAGCTCCTTCCAGGATTTAAGGCATGCATGCATTAGGAAGGATGTTGCGCTTTGTTTAGTATGAATTTTGACATACAATTAACAGAACAATAACTCAAATGCAAATCAATATAATCAAACTGGAAAAATAACCATATTGCTGCTAAGAAAATCTTGGTTTTATATATGTATATGTTTTAATCTCTAGGTGGGATCCCATGCTTTCAGCAAAAGCTTTCTTCCTCCAGCTAATTCTACTGGGCAGGATGGCTTGAAATATCTGCGCTGGGCTCATCCAATAAATTACTGTCTTTGAAGAGAAGCTTTTGGGTCTGCTTCAAATTCGTTTGAAGTACCCAAAAGTCGTCCATCATTTTCAACAAGCTTTGCTCAAGCCTTTAATGCCTTGGGGTTGGAGTTAGCCTTAAACTGCAAGATAAACTGGAGGGGTTTTCATTGACAGGCCTTCTAACGGAAGTCATGATGCACTTCCAAACAGATGTGCTGAGAAACAGTCAAAGAAACCATAAGATAAATGTTGATAAAATAAAAAAAAATAAAATTAAATAAGGCACAGGAAATATTTGTTATCCTTATTTATTTAATAAAGAAACATAATAAACTTGTTTTTTTCCAGGTACAAACAGCTTAATATGTCTTAGGATATTGGCTGATATTTTCCTCGCTCTTTTCGTAGCTTGAGTGATTCATGTGGTAGCCTTTATTGAACAAATCAACAGAAAAAATGGTAGCACTCACCATGCTTATAGACAGTGTGGGCCAACTATTGAGTTAGTGTCTTTAACTAAATCACTGCACTGGGAGGTTGTATCATTGCTAGATTTGGATCGGCATCTCCATTAATAAAGATCTGCAAGTGAGGTTAATTGAAGTTTTTGAAGGGAGTTCTGCAAACCATTCAAAGATACCATTCCCTCTTCAGCTCTAAAGAAATGTCCCACATAACAAGAGAAAACCCGATAGAAACTCAACCTTCCAGTTACAAAGGTTTTGAAAATAATTTACATTAAGACCCCCTTTCAGAATTTTTTTGCATTATGATTTTTTTACAGGTTTTTAGGTAGAAGACAGAACTGTTTATAATTACATCAGTACTATAGGGTCTCACTGTAAGGACAATAAAATGTTCAACTCAAGGGTGAAATGACCAGAGGAAGAGCTCTTCTCCAAGATAACCAGTGACCAGCTAATTGTCCCATTACATCCCATTCATTACCGGGCCTGACTCTTAATAAGAATATCAGTTGAATATTTTCTATTATGTATTGCAAATAATTGAAATATTTTTAAAACAGCATGACTGACACTGTACTGCTGAGTGCAGCCTGGCTTTCTCCTTGGGTTTTGAACAGTTTATATTGTATATGAAAGAAATCACATGAGAAATACTTCTTTTTCTTAATATTTCCCCCTCTTTTTTTATTCTAAAGCTTTGAAAGGAAAATAATTTTACCATTTGTCAGCCAATAAATGCTTGTTCAGCAAGCAATGAATGTACTATTTTCTAATTAAACATTATAGGCAACAGCTTGTTGTTAATGATCAATAAATCCCATTGAGAAGGAAACATTTTAATCAGTAAGTCGTGTCCTCTGAGTGTCAGCCACTCTATAAACTCACAAGACACATATATATGTATAGATATACGTATGTGTATATATATATATGCATATAAATATAAAAATCGCATACTCTTTCTGGGTGATATGTACAGTCAGAATAATATTACAGCATAAATACACAGGGAATCTGTATAAAGTTTCTCTAATTTGAGAAGTCTTGAGCAATATTGTTTATTTTGAGGGGAGTTAGGGGTGGGGAAAGAGGAAAGAATAAAGAGTGTTTTTACTTTAAGGAACGTAGAGTAGTTCCTTCAAGTTAAAATCTAATTACATACAAGATTTAAAGGCAACAAAATCTCCAGAGGAACAGCCCTATGTTATACACCATAGACATGGGGTTAAAAGGGCAAGAGAGCATGATTATAATAATACTTATATAGTACATTTCATTCCCTTATAGCACTTTGCAACCAGAAAGTCTTACAACACCCCTGTGAGGTAGGTAAGTATTATTATCCCCATTTTACAGATGGGTAAACTGAGGCACAGATGGGTTAAATTATTTGCCTAAAAATCGTGTAGTAAGGATCAGGAATAGACCCCAGGAATCCTGATGGCAAATCCTCTGAATTAACCGATAGACCACTCTCAAGTGAATGCCTGAGACACCTCTCAATGAACGGAGAGAATATATTAGCCCATATTTACACAGATACATCGTCATCCTTTTGACATGTTGTCTTTACATATTCTGATGGGTTTAGAGGACAGATAACAATAGCCATAGATAAACTTGACTCTAACATGTCGCTTTAATTCTTGTTGCCAACCCCATGTGGATTTTGACCCCTTTACAACCTGGGATGTAACTAAATGTCAGTGACAATACACCTTAAATACATTCTTGGTATCTTTGCTTCTCCAAGGTGAAAAGCACAATTACTCTTCCTTAAAGTGCAATGGCTCATTACAGAAATCTCAAGATTTTCTGTGAAGCCCAACCTAACCCCAGTACAATCACTCTGAAAGTGAAAAAGAAAGTACTTGTCTGTAATGATGGACTTGTCTCTATATTCCATAAATGCTTTCTCACATTCTATCGAGGCTAAAAGTTTAATAATCAATAATGAGCTATGTTAGCATGTAAAACCCCTAATACTTTGCTACAGCCACACATCCACCTTTCACCCCATTGTCATTTCTTTGGCCTGAAGCTGATGGACACATCAGCTGTAAATATTACTTTGCCTACAGAAATGGGGATATATCTGTTTTCTAGTAGATTCTTTTTATTGGTTCCTGCATTTCTTGTCCTTCCACAGTGATTTACCATCTGAGAAAATGAATGATGGACACTGAGTAGAAAGGATTCAAAACCTCAAAATTTACGTACAGATCCAGAGGCAATTCCCCTCCCATCTTCTTGATCACACTGCCGCAGCCACTCTCTATGATCCAATTGATGTTGTTTTTATTATTATTATTAGTAGTATTATTAGTATTTTTGGAGTAATACTGATGCTCTGAGTTTCCAATAAGGCTGCTTAGCTCAGTGTTCCTGGGGAAAACATAACCTATCCCACTACCTTAACAGAAACGTTGCCAGTGTAGATGGTGCTCTGGAGCACTACACACAAACGTGATGCACTACTTCTATGGCGAGTTTGATTGCGGTATTCAAAGCAGATTCTTGAAACATACTAAAAAATTAGTGCTTTTATTAACAGTTTTACAAACAGAATCCATTACTGTCTATATTCCTGAAGGATAGAGCAAGCCATTTCTCTCATAATTTTGACGTCATTTCCTTCTCTCTCTTTTTTTTTTTAATTTTTTTTTTATTTATTTCTGCTGATGAGCAGTTGCAAGTCCCATGAGGGAGGGTTTAGTGTAATAAACAGTTAAAACATTGCTTATTTGATAGTTTACTTTGCAACAACTTTCCTCTTCAAACGATGGGAATCCCACAAGTTCCTATTACCTTGACTCAGAGTTCATCATGAAGAGTGTAAGGATCATTAATCTCCATGGAAAAAGAGATTTTTTTTTTAAGTAAAAAAATATCAAATATAATAAATTTATGAAAGACCATTCACAACATATACAGTAAGTGTTACATTTTGCTACAGCAGCTGTGATATTTTTTTTTTTCTTTTTAGAATGCAAGGTCATACATTGCCATAAGTAAACACACTAATATGAGTAAGACCTTAAATGAATGTATACAGCCAGGCTTTATCTGTGGATAGATATACACTGTGTTTACTGTTTTACAGTCTAGCATATTCTTATTCACACCATTGATATAACAGCTATGACCCTGCAGAGATTCTTCCTGTGCATATATAAATATAAATATTGAGCCAAGTCAAAAAGAGCAGGGTCAAAGGTTATATGACTTATTAGACTCCTGTAGTTAAGAGTAAAAACTCCATTTTTTCTTTTGCAACTAGTTTTTAATAAGAAGGCTGCTTCAATCATTGTGTAGTTACAGCATTACATTCTGTAAACAATATTTTAAAGCATTCTAAATAAACATTTAAACAATTGATTCTTTATCCTTGTCTGGTGAGAGAAGACAATCTATAGCCTCATCACTTTTGCTTGAGTCCGTGATCTTCAGCTGGAGATTATCACTCGTGCCTCTGGTGACACTGTCGTAGGACGGAGGGAAAGACGTGGAGGACACAGTTTCTGATTTGTCTATTGGCCTGCCGTAGTTTTCGTTCATCATGAACGCAATAAGACCCTCCTTCTCGGGTGCATCATCCTCGAGGATGCTGCCATCAAAAGTTCTGTGCCGGTACAAGTAAGATGCCTGCTTCATAGAACGCCGAAACAAATGTCTCCTGTAGGCCCGCTGGATGACGATGGCCGAGACCTCTTCTTGTTTCCGTCTGAGGGTTGTTGTAATTGGTTCATAAGAGATCTTAGACGGATTTGCCGCCATGAACTTTTCTTCCATCTGTATTTTAAGGGCATCCATCTCTCCGGATTCTCCTAGCACCCTTTTCGTAAAAGCAAACAAAATATCCAAGCAATGGATCCTGTCTCCACTGACCATGGGCAGGTCCATTGCTATGAGTTTGATTTTGTTTGGTTTCGCTATGCGCAAAGGTTCTGACAGCGCGTCTGCAAAGTCTGAAAGTGCAGAATACTCAATAAACTGAGTGGCTTCGGGGTCAAACTTCTCCCAGATTTCATAGAACATATCAAAATCATCCTCGCTTAGAGGCTCTGTACTTTCCTCAGTGGCTACACTGAAGTTCTCTAAAATAATAGCTATATACATGTTTACAACAATGAGAAATGATATAATGATATAAGTTACAAAGAATAAAATCCCTACGGCAGGGCTTCCGCAGTCTCCCTTTGAACCATTTGCATTCGGAAGGTTTGGGTCACAATACGGTGGCCCAGTGTTTAAAATAGGATTGAGAAGACCATCCCAGCCAGCTGACGTGGTGATTTGGAAGAGACAGAGCATGCTGTTAGCAAAGGTTTGGAAGTTGAACATGTCATCAATCCCGTACTCCTTCTTAACATAGGCAAAGTTAGCCATGCCAAAAATGGCATAAATGAACATGACCAGAAAAAGCAAGAGGCCAATGTTGAACAGAGCAGGTAGGGACATCATTAAGGCAAATAGGAGAGTTCTAATTCCTTTGGCTCCTCGGATGAGTCTTAGGATTCGGCCAATCCGAGCCAAGCGAATGACTCTGAAGAGTGTGGGAGAGAAGAAATATTTCTGGATGATGTCAGAAAGTACAGTGCCTTGAAAAGAGAAGAGACAAGACAGTCAATTAATACACGGGAAATAACTCCAGGCTTCCCTTTAAAGGAATCAGAAAGTATTATGGACAAAATCAATGAAAAGTTCCCCAGGTTGGAAGACCCACGATAAAGGGAATGGCATCATCCTCAGTGTTTTCATGCCCATTTAAGCCATGCAACCTTTGTTGAAGCTATGAGGAAAATTGTCAATGGTAGTGGCAGTTTTGTTAAGGGAAAGCTTCTCTGTTAGGAATGAGAGACCAGCATCGACTCAGACAGGACACAGATATCTGCAGCTTTTGGCCATGACCCACCTGAGAAATTTACCCTGAATATGACAATATTTTTGTCTGTGAAATATTAACAAGTCAGCACTGAAACGCGACTGCCAGAACAGTGCAGGTTTCTACCAGAAATCTTCCTGGTTCATTGTTTGTTTATTAACTTTCCCAGTTTCCCTGGAGGACTTAGAGGGAACTAAGGGCTAAGACTAGCAAGGAAATGAGCTCGCATCCCTGGAGCTAAGATCTTCCTGCAGAAACAGGGCATCTTGCTCTTGATTGTCTAATGCCAGCAGTTCCTGGATGCACTGAACCATGCTGAGCTCATGTCTCCCAGCCCAGCCTGGGAGAGGGCTCACTGGCATGCTCCAAGTCCTTTGAGACTGAAATGACCTGGTTGATCATGGGGCAGCACTATGACCAATGTGACAGCTCTGGTTAACTGGCTGCTATGGACATATCCAGAGCATCCAGCACCAAGAATCTGATGACAGCTGCATTGTAGTGATGTTCCTGGGTAACCCAAATCTCTGAAATCCAGGTTATCTAGGATGATCCAAGGCCCCCCAAAAAACAGGCTGCTCCCTGGGCACCAGGGATCTCCTGCATAGGGACCTTGCAGGTTTCCCAGTCTACCAGAGACATTTTAGAGCAATAGTAACATCAGTGGATAGGAAATGACTAACATGTTTTCTGACTAACATGCTTTCTTCCTAACATGGCACTTTTCCATTCACCTATTCTCTCCTTCAAAACATAAACTTTATTGGAAGAGAAGAATTTCTGAGTTCCTTCTGCTCACTGGGTCAGTTGAGCATTTTCCAGTTGCTCCTTTCTTTCCAGCTTCAGTGCAAACTCTTTTGGCAGGCTTTCAGATTCACATTTGACCTGCATTTCTGTAGCACCTAACACTTGATCTATTGCTGGGGCTGCAGGACAGCAAAAGGCACAAATTAACAATAAAACGTGTCTCTCTTTCACCCTTGGGCAGATGAGGGTTTGGAACTCCAGAGACAACAAGGCCAAGAACTTGCCTGCCCAAAGCTGCACTGAAGGGCTATTTCACACTGAAGTAATAAAAGTAAATAGCAAAACGACAGCACTCTGCATGTGTCCTTTTCACATGTCTTTTTTACTTCTCTGTCTTTTGCTGTTATACAGAACTGGGGTTAAATGTATGGTGCCAGTTCTGAACTACTTTTTGCCACCAGTAACCACTAAATGTACATTGAAACCCATATTGGGGTGTGAAAAACCATTATCAATTCACTGATCATACAAGTTATTGTTAGGCAGTGTTATGAAGTATTATTTACACATTAAAAAAAAAAGTTTAGGACCTAATTCTCTGAGTTGAACGCGCATTTTATTGCATGAAGCCTTCAACTTTGTCTAATCAAATTTATGTCTGCCTTTTTAACTTTGGAGTTTGGGTGAAAATCCAGATTCACTTACCTACGATAGAGAGAATCACAACGACAAAGTCAAATATGTTCCAGCCATTGGTGAAGTAGTAGTGTCGCAGAGCCAGCATTTTGATGATGCACTCCCCAGTGAAGATGGCAACAAAAAGCATGTTGATTTTATGGAGAATGTTCACTTTTTCTTGACTTTGGTCATCCGTTTCCACCATCATGGTGATCATGTTAAGGCAGATGAGAATCATGATGGAGACATCAAAGGCTTGTTTTGAGACAATGTCAAAAATAAAACCTTGGTATTTGTTCTGGAGGAAAGAAAAAGATTTAGTTAGGAAATCTGAAAACTGTCAAAAGCTGAACATCATCGTTTTCTCATTGATTGGAAAGTAGAGGAAAACAAACAATGTACTGCTGCTGATTAGAACTTTATAAAGATGAAGACAAACAGCTGGATGGTAGTGTTTTCAAACCCATTTACTCATAATGCTTCTTGGAACTACTGAAAAAAAAGACCTTGGACCGGGGCCATGAATTCATTCAATGCAGGCATGTGGCCACTGCCATGACTGCATATGTAAATTGGACTTTCAGTCAATATTGCAGAACAGTGGGAATTCTGTACCACAGAGGTCACTGCACTTGCAAATCCTGTCGAAAATCAAACCATGTAAATAGTAAGTGGCTTTCACCTGGGAGTGATCACCCTGCCTACACCAGGAAGTTGAATTGCATTCATTCTATTAGATAAATATTCATCTCACATAATTCAGATGAATTATGCCATTCTTACCAGTGGCCTTGGGATTGGCTTCTGAGGTTTCTTAGATCCCAGCTTTTTCATTGCATTATAGTACTTTTTCTGTTCTTCTGTCATAAAGATGTCTTGGCCACCTAAGTATAGAGTGAGAACAAAGCTATTACTTTTGATGAAAAGAGCTCCTTTGCCTCCATCCAAAGTTCAGGACTGTATCTTCTTTTATTTTCTTATTTCTCTTTTCATGTAGCTTTCACCAAAATATCTAAGAAGGGTTTGAAGAGATGCACTGCTGGGAGCTGCTTATTGCATGGAAATTAAGGGCAAGAGACACAGAGCAGTGCAGACAATGGAGGAGGAGTGAGACTCAGGTTCTGTCAGCACTTGAGGGAGGTTCAGGGTGAGAAAGGAAAATATCAGAACTCATCCTTTTGTTTAGAGTCTGCAAAGCAGTGAGAAACACAGTTCTTGGGATGCTCCTCCCTGGCCATGGCTGCACCCTGAGGTGGGGAGGTGGTGGGCTGAGGAGAACAGGTTGCACCTCTCCAAAAGACGGTGGTGTTTGCGTATGGGAGACACCAGGGAAGTCTGTGTCTCTGTGGCAGAGATCCCATCTGCATGGGCCTGCTTTGCTGCTGTCTGTGGGGGATATAATCACCCAGCCTGTATTTTCAGGATGCTCACCCTATGGGGAGGTTAGGGGCTGCTACAATTGTGCGTATGTAAAAGTCCTGCAAGATGGTTTTTGTGGCTTTTCAGTCAATTCCAATTTCAAGGTTAATGTGGCAAAACCACTGCCCGTAAATCTCTCCCTTGTCCTGGTCTCTGCAGCAATCACAGGGTGATGTGTAGCATATGCACTACTTATCTTTTTCTTTTGTTGGTTAAAATTGTCAATGATGACACCAATGAAGAGGTTCAATGTGAAGAAAGACCCGAAGATGATGAAAATCACAAAGTACAGGTACATGTATAAATTGCATTCCCATTCAGGCTGCTCCTCGCACTGCAAAGGGTAGAGGGAAGAGGCGAAAATGACACCATCTCCATGCGTATCACAATGTTAATGCAGTCAAAAGAAAACTATTCATTGGCAATAAAGATTATAAAACAGAAAAAAAAATTAATTTTAACTCCCACAAGCAGAGTCAGCACTCCTTGGTCTCGGAAGTTTACTACTGGCCTCCGCAATGCCATGACCATTTCAGCACATTTCACAACACTGTCAGAGCAATCACACTGCTTCAAAAAGGGCAACTTCAGAACAAATCCTGTAAAATGTTCTCAGTATGAACCCAGAAGGGAAAAAGAATCAATTTTCTGATGATCCCTAATCTTACATGAACTAATGGTACTTATAAAAAAAGCAAAAGTATGATCTCAGTATAATTAAATGCTACTGGAAAATATTGTATTGAGAGTCAGTGTATTTAGAAACACAATTTTTCTTTTATGAAGAGTGGAAATAAATAAGATCTCTTGCTGAATGACTGAGCAACGCAGTCTGATCTGCGTTGTATCATGGTTGGCAAAAACTGCTCAGATTTACCCCACCAACTCCAGGTATCTAACCCAGATGACAGAAGCTCATATTTCCCTAAATGCTGTATTTTTTTGTCTTTCTTCAGTGGCAAGGATACTATGCAGCACAAGAATAAATCAACGCCATGAGTTATATTATGCAAACACATCTCTCTGCCCCTGTGATGCCATTTCCCACCCTTTATTTTTCCACTTAGGGCTTGATTCCTTGTTACCCAAGTCAGCCTGTCAAATTCCCAGTACCTGACAGGTACCTCAAAAACTAACAGTAAGTGTAATCTTGTTCCTTTAATATTATTAACAGAGAGAAAGGAGCCAACAGGTCACTCAATAAAAAAATAACCAACCACATATGATATAAGAAGGAAAATGTTTTGGTTTTTTTTTTTTTTAGGAAGCCTGAAAGCTGAACAGGTTGCAGGTAAGAACTGGGCAGTCACAGGTACCCAGAGTTCCAGTACATCTCAAGCCAGAGCTGGAAGCAGGCTGCAGAGAAAAAAAACTTATTCAAAGTGAAGATATAGGGAACGGTGAGCATGTGGGCTACAGGGGAATATAATTTAAACCCAGCGCTTTTAAAGAGGTTCTGTCATCAGAAGTTAGATCTGTGGAAAACATGGCAGTCAACAGGGAGAGTGAAGAAACAGAGAGGACAATTTAGGGTTTTGGTGGACTCAGTCTCATCCTGGAGACTGAGTGCTGGGAGTTTTGCAGCATGAATAGATAAATCAGTTGTGTAGAACTGAGGGCTATATTCATTTTAATCTCAGGGTCATGATGCTTCAGTAACAGCTGCAAAAAATGAAAGTCTGCAACCGTCTCAACCAGAATAAGACAGGGACTGGCAACATGCATGTATTTTTTTTTTTTCAGTTGTAGATGTTAAACACTGTGAATACTACAAAAGTCACTGGAAAAGGAAATTATTCATTTCCTTGATGTGACCTACCTCTCGTGAATCCACTGCTGCATACATAATATCCATCCAGCCTTTAAATGTGGCCTGAAAAACATCCCACAAAATATATAATTAAGCATATACAACAGGTGTATCTTGAAATTATGATATCATCTTTGTGATGAGCTTTCAAAATGCAATGTTGAGCACGTTCTTCACAGTTAATGAATTGCCTCTCCTTTAAAGCAATATGTATGAGTGAATTTATGATCATTTAGAAATTTAAATTCAATCCAGAATTGGTTTCTCCTGGAGACTTTCTTTCAATGTTTTCTGATTTTCTGCAGTTGTAGGGAGAAAACAAAGGGTTTTTTAAAGAGATTTTAAGAGGAGAGAAAATGTGGCAATTAAATCTTTGGAAATTTTGACCTTAAGAATTTCAAGTAATGAAGAGATACAGCTACACAAGACAAAGAGAGCTGTCCTATAGAAGTCTCAGACCAGGTGAGACAGATCCCATCCATAGTGCTTGTTCAGACTGATGGGCAGTGACTACATTGTAGGATACCACTGAAGCTTGGATTCTGCTCCCTTTTAAAACAGGGTAAATTAAGGCAAATGTTAAAGCCCAGGGAGATGCACAAATCACAGCTGACTTGATAGGAGCAAAGGCAACCAACACCCGCTGTGAGCCTGGCCTTGGAAACTAAACCTGCCTTACTGTTCAGATTTTATTTTTTTAAAAATCAAGGTTTATTTTATTTTATTTATTTTATTTCATTTTATTTTATTTTATTTTTCAAATTGGTTAAACAAGGAGAGATTCTGCAGAAGTCTCTTATTGGAACCTGCAACAGAGAAAGGGCAGTGACAGTATTGCTAGAAAAAACAAGTAGAAGTGATTTTTACTATGCCATAGCAAAAACATGAATCTTTGCTCTCAATATATGCCTCTCATTAGCCACAGCCTGATGTCTAATGTACCTGGCGTTATGCCTGAATCTGGCCTAAGCCACATTGCCTTCATATTTGTTCTCTGGGGTTATTTCTCATTTGACTTCTGACCCATTTAGGCTTACCCTGAATTTGAAATCAGTGTTAGCAGATAATGAGGCATTTTTAGATCTCTTCTTTTAATCAGCTTTACACTCTCTCATGCATGAAAGACCCATACCCAGTATTTTTTTTGCCTCCTACTGACACTTAGGTTGAATTTTCTCCTAGTGTGCAGACATGCAACTCCAGATAGCACTGATAGGAATTTGGCTAGTGGTTTTAGAATAGTGGTTTTAGAAATCCTTCATTAGACACCCTCTATTATTAAATCCTGGAGGTAATGCTGCCTTCCCATTTCCCTCTGAAGGCTACTGAGCCAAAGGAACATACTGTACAAGAGGTCAACCATATTTTTCATGAAAGTTTATATTAAATAATATTTGAAAGGTTGCACTCATTTTTTATCTACCGGTTGAAAGAGATTAAACTCCTCAAATCAAAACCCTTTGGAAAATCTATTCCTTGGAACTGTGAGTTAAAAGCCACATTGGATGTAAAGTGTTTATGGGAATGATCAGCAGTTTTATTGAAACAAATAATTATTTGAACCTGTCATGCTGATCCTCCTTAACTGTCCTAATGTTTTCCTTTTTTGCTGTTCTTTCTCTAATCTGATGAAAGATTTTCTGGTGTCATTACAGTTGCTTGCAGCTTCCAGTTCAAAGTGCTGTTCAGGAGTGGTGGACGGGATGAAACAAGAAATCCTTTCCCTGTGGCACAAAATGATATGATCTTAGCCTGTACTTTTCTCCCACTTGGGAAGAAATCTTTTCTTTTGAGTATCTATTTTACCCTTCGATGTGTACCACAGACACGAGAGACTCTACTGCAAGGCACAGTGGTTTATAGTGATAACAGATGATGAAGTGATCTGACAAAAATAAATGTTAAGAGAATCAAGTACTGTGATTTTCTGTGTTTCCCAGTTGTCCAGAAGTAAGAGAATTAAAAAGCCACAGGGCTTCTGGAAAGCTTCCCTAGACACTTCATCTGCAGAGGGCAAAAGATACTGAGAATGAAAGAAATATAACACTGGGGAAAGAAATTATTTATCTGGAATTAGTAACCACTTACACTCTGGATAAGGAAGTGACAAAATCTTCATGGGAGTGTTTGTGATATTATCCTGCCTGGAAGCCATCCAGTGAAACACCATTTTCTACTGAAACTGTCATGTGATGAGATTATCTACCGATAAACTCATCTTGGTATGGGATTACACTTTGTTATTTGACTGGTGGTTAGAGCTGCAATGCAGTAAATCAGTGGGGCAGAGGATAGGTGGGATGGCACTAGATGCCCTCAAACTATTTATTGTATAAACAAATGGTGCTTTAAAATAAAATGAGCCTTTAGATCTTGTGAGAATCTGTGAGGCTTTTTTTTTTTTCTTTTCCTAGAAAAGGCTTTCTATGGCACAAATACTGGTCTTTGAATTTCTGAAATCACAGAATGACAGAATCACAGAATGATGAGGGGTTGGAAAGGACCTCTGGAGATCATCTAGTCCAACCCCCCTGCCAGAGCAGGTCCTCCTAGAGTAGGTCACACAGGAACGTGTCCAGGCAGGTTTGGAATGTTTCCAGAGCCAGAGACTCCACCACCTCTCTGGGCAGCCTCCTCCAGGGCTCTGCCACCCGTAAAGAGAAGAAATTCCTCCTCATGTTTAGATGGAACTTCCTATGTTCAACTTTGTACCTGTTACTTCTTGTCTTGAAGGTCCTGGGCACCGCTGAAAAAAGACTGGCCCCATCCTCTTGACACCCACCCTTTAAGTATTTATAAGCATCGATAAGATCCCGCCTCAGTCTTCTCTTTTCCAGAGTAAAAAGATCCAAGTCCCTCAGCTTTTCTTCATAAGAGAGATGTTCTAGTCCCCTAATCATCTTTGTAGCCTTTTGCTGTATCCTCTCTAGCAGTTCCCTGTCCTTCTTTAACCAGGGAGCCCAGAACTGGACACAGTACTCCTTTAAGCATTACTGTTAGTGAGAGAAACTACTGAAAGCTAGAACAGAGCTGCCAAACTACACATATTTAAGTTGGCAATGCAAACTCCACTATTGTCTGGCTTTTCTGTTGATTTTTTCAGCTTGTTCAATTTCATCATAGTAGCAATTTTGTACTAAAGGTTTACGTTATATTTATTTTGCCTTAAGATTATTTACTGGGGAGGGCAGCACCGAGCACTGGACCCATCAGAGCATCCCAGAGGTCTGCTCTGTGCTGGGCTATGAATGCTCCAAGGGCAGTGCCTCTCCTCCCCTTGAATTTCCACCAGGAATTCCTCATGGAAATGCTGCCTACTCCTGATCTTTGGTCATATGGACAAATCTACCCTGGTGCACCAATATATGGTTTGTTCAAAAGCATAGACTTTCGGTACATTTTGCATACACAATGAAAGTAAAATCTAGCATTACTGTTTACAGAAATGCAAGAGATTGTGTAACTCAGTAACTTTAGACACACGGCACTGTCTCATGACCATTTTGCAGCTGATTTACGAGCTCAGTTGTGACTTTGAACCTGTCACAGGGAATTGATTTAACTCTACAGCCCCTGATTGCTCTACTAGTCCACTGTTATCTTCCTATTTCTTATCTGGAGTCACAGAGTGACAAAGAGTTTTAGGACATATTAGATGTAAGTCTGTTCTTGTCTAAGGAGAACTTTTCCAGGCGAGCCAGATAGTGCGTGAGAGACCACTTGTTTTCTTGGTGTTCTCTAACAGTTTGCTGAAATGTTAAGATGCATTGCAAAAAATACGTGGGGCTGATCATAACACGAAAGGAGGGATTCTGTAAGGGAAATTCAAAACTCCTACTGTAAATTTCAGTTATTTCTTTGTTCAGCTCAAATACAGATTTATAGAACATAGGTGCTGTGATATGCAAAGCCATTCTGGGAATATAGAAAATGCATTACTGAAGCACTGGGTTGTAGAAACATTTTTTTTTTCCTAATAGATTAGGGTGTTAAAGGTGCTGAATCCCCAGAAAAGTGACTCATCCTTCTTGCAAATTAAAAAGTCATGATAATAAAGATCTTTTCCTCCCCATGAATGAGGCATTTCTCTTGCTTGTAGAGTGAGCAGAGACTACCTCCTATTTTAGTAGTCTGTTGTGAGACAGTGCTCTTATTAGCTGGAGAAGGTTGAAATTTGACTGACCACGTCACATGAATGTTTTCTTGGACTCATTAATCCAAAGCTGCATCTTCAGAACAACCTGATGGATCCCAAACAAGGTAGGAAAAGAGCAAAGGATATTTGGGGAAAGTTTCGTGCACTTCTTGGTCAGAAAGTTTGGCTCTGGATAATAGTAAGCCTTAAAGTTTCCATAGCAGCAACTTCTCATTTCTTTCTTCGTTAGTGTAGAAGTGAAGACAGAACTTCAAACAGACAGGTTTGTTTTATGTATTTCCATTTGGATTTTCAGACACACTCGGGCATCCAAAGGTAACTTCAGAGTCGCTTAAAGAGCGTAGCTGAAAATGTCAACAGTCAAAAGCCAAGCCCCACTTAAAAGCACATATTTTTGGATCCTGGAGGGTTGTAACCAAAATGCTTATCTCATTGCTGCTGTGCAGTGTCTCAGCGTGCACAAGGATGCATGGATACGTCTGTCTCTTTAGGAGAGCTGAGCTGTTAACTGATCCTCTGCAATTCCTATAGTGGTTTGCTCATGAAATGTGACCCCATATGGAGTGTATTTGGCAAGGACCACCTGTAACTGACACTCCTTGGCTGGAGTTGGGCAAAGGAGATCCAGATGTTTGGTCCCCTTCTCTGTGGGTGTCATCTTTACATTTAATTGCCTAAGACTGTCGTTAGTAGCAGACATAAGAGCTCCAGGTGTAGTATGAAAGTTAAAATCAATCCCCTGATGGCATCTGGCTCCTGCCCTTCCTCCTGGAAGAAGGAGCCAGCACCTGCCACAGGAGCTGAACAAGGTTTCAGGGCCCCCTCATTTCCTGCCATAATAATTTTGTTCATCCTGCACAGACTCTACATTTATGGCACCTCTTTTGTACTTCTGTGACTGGAAAACCTACTTCTCTGCTACCCAATACAGGATCACAGGTTTGAAAGAAACCTGCAGGGTCATCAAGTCCATTTACAGCTGGAAAACAGCAGTGCTAGACTGTACTTTCATACATGTGCCAAGATCCACCTTATGACCATCACTGATCCCAGCTGAATGAAGCCAGTGCCAAGTACCCTTGGAATTGATCCTGCAGAACTGTAGAAGAAACTGCTTCAGGATACTCCTTAGGCAGTGCCAATTTACAAAAACTTGCAGATTTTCAGAAAGCTGGAGCTTTGAGACTTAGAAAAGAAAAGGTGAAGGAATAACTACTACTCTGATGGAGATTTTTTTCACCAAACAAACTAGGCATCTGTTACACAGTCATGCAGGAGATAAGAAGCTTCAGGTGATGCATAGTATTTTAAACCTGGAAATTTTTGCTGAGCCAGATTGGGTATTTAAATAAAAGACAAAGAAAGCACTATATAGAACAGAAAATCTAATTAAAGACAGTCAAAGTTCAGCTTTATGTCATAGAAAGAACCAGAAGTGGTTGTGTGCATTCTAACCTTTACGTTTTCCAGAAGGTATGAAAGAAAAGACTCGATGGACAGTGGTCAGAAGGTCTCTGATTCAAATGTATGTGTACCAGGAACAGAATACAAGGATAAGCATTTCTACAAGAATGGAAAGCTACTTCATGGGGCTATCTCATCCATCTGTAATAAAGAAAAAAAGACCTGGAAGAAAGCAAATTTGCATTCAGGAAGGAGAAAGGCTGGCAGATCTGATGGGGGACACATAGGAGGCTTATGCCCCCTTGGAAGAGCAGCTGGGGGCCTGGGGATGTAACCTACTCCATTGCAAAGGGTGGATGTCTATATGTGACAGCTCAACTGAGCTCCCAACATGCAAGTTTTTCTCCCAGAAACAAGGAATGCCATCAATGGCGTTTCAAGACAGTAACCTCCCTGTAAAAGGATGTAGCAGGGGACTCGTTTCACTCTGCATACGTGAAATGCAACACAATAAACATGCCTAGTGCTTATCCATCCCTTGTCATCATTAGGCTTCAGAGTAAATTAGGAACAACGGAAATAAGCGTCATTACCACTATTCCACATAATGACCCCATGGACTTAAAACACAAACCAATTTGTCTAAAATCATTCAGCAGTCCAGTGACAAAGCCTAGATGAGAAAATAGAGTCTCCTGTGGCTCTATCCAACAGGTTAGAGTCATGACACAATATATCTCAGTGCACACAACCTGTTTATCCATGTTTTACCTTTGCTGCTAAAAAGGTTGTAAAAGTGGCTTACTTTTGCCTTTATAGAGTAAATATTGCCATCATCTTTGAACCTCAGCAGTCTTTTCTCTGATATGCTCTCGACACCTTTCCAGAGAGACCAGGCTGTGTGGAGATACAGCAACCTGATCGCCACCTTGCTTCATAATTAGGGTCAACCTTTCTCGTTATGTTTAGCACGTGGAAATGAGGTGAGGAATCAGAATGAGAGGCGTCAGTGCCCTACTCAAACAAGTCCATGGAAGGTGAGCAGAGGATTGTAAATTAAGATTTTTCTGTGATTCTAACTTTATGCAATAACTTCAGCTGAATAACCGATGATATTGTAACTTCCATTTTTCCCAGCAGGATTTAGTGAAGTCCCAGGTAGTGCAGGAAGGCCGGTGCACTCTCTCTGCATGAACAGTCCTTCCTGGACTAAATATCTCTAGGCCAAATTAATACATCAAATTCAACTCATTTACACTCGAGGAAAGGTACTCTCCTGATGGGTAAGGCAGAAAAAGCCAGAAGAGTGTAGAGGTTAACCTAAGCCTATAAACTGATGATTTCAAAAGGAAAAAGCAACATTTGCCCATTAGTTATTGGTGGTCACACTTACCACTTGTAGCAGAGCCAGGTATCCAGCACCAACATTATCGAAGTTAACTTTAACTTTTGTCCAGTAAAATGTGCCCGACACATTATAGAGTATACAGTCACTCATGTTGTTAATAATTTTAGGGTCTAAGGGCATATCTCCTTCTGTCTTATTAATGCACTTCCCAAACTTCCCAGCAAAGAGGTTCACTCCCATGATGCTAAAGATGAGCCAGAAGATGAGGCAGACGAGCAGAACATTCATGATGGAAGGGATGGCTCCCACGAGGGCATTGACCACAACCTTGGGTGAAACAGGAGAGAAAAACGAGAGTTAATGTCAGCGCTTACATAGAGACTTCAGTAACAAGCTGTTGTGCAATGCTGATTAACTAGGCTGAACATGGTGACAGGTGGACAACTACTAACACTACCTAGGGAGTCAGACCACCATTAAAGACTTCACACATTATTAATTTTTCCCTTTGTAATTGAAGAGGTTATGCATTGACATCAAGAGGATTCTTTTAATTCAGGAGCAATCTGCAAAAGTCACTGTGACCTCTCAAATCCTACTGGGTAATACACTTCAGGATCTAAAAATCACATGATTAATTGGAAATGGCTGGGGTACACTACAGGGTCTTCTCAAAATAGACCATAAAGAAGATTTCTGAAATATTTTACTGAACTCAGGCCTCCCTAGTCCTTGGCATGTGAACTCTAGCTGTGACAAATTCTGCTTATTTGAATAACTGATTCAGGCATAATGTACTAAACCAACTTCCCCTGTCTGCTCAGAATGCATGATTAAAATGGTGAAACCATTTTAATTTAACAAAAAATCCCTTTTTGTTTTTTTTTCAGGACGTGCTGCAAAGTTCCTACACACCAGTCCAGGCAGGGCTGCAAACTCCTGTGTAAAACCACACGTCTTCTAAGGCAAGAAAGCCATCTCAAAATGTAGTTCCCCCCTTCCTATGTTAGCATGGTTTCTCCATAGTCACTGCTTTTGGAGATTCTGCCAATGCACAGTCAAGGCAAAGCTGCCTGGCAGCATTGCTGGGGACACCAGCCCCGCTATATGGATTTGTCTCCATCTCTGTCTCTCATTTTTGAGATTAAAATCTGGTAGGCAGACACTAGGCTTTTCCTTTTATCCATCTACATTTCTGAAACTGAGACAAGGTGATATTGATCCATAAAAATGAAATTTTATTCAATTGTGAATCTGATTATGGAAAATGTCATCTCTTGTTTTCTCCTGTATTAGTGTCCAATTTTCCAACAAGCTAATAATGTAACATTCGTTTCCCCATAATTTTTGCATTGCAGAGGAAGAAAAACACCCGGAAGAGTGAAACGGTTTTCATGCATGTACAGCAGCAGCTTCGTCGACAATATACAATACAAAATTATGTAGATCTTTGAAAAGCCAGATTTATATTTTGCGCATTTATGAATGATGCTAATTTGCACACAGGAAAAGCTGCTTGACCAATTTATTTTTGGTTTTTTGTTTTGTTTTGTTTTTTCTGTATAAGCCCATTCCAGATGACTTTTCAATTTTTTTCTTTTTTCTTTTTTTTTTTCCTTTTTTTTTTTTTTAACTAATTTTATCCCTTAGCTTTGGATGTTAATCAATTTTCACCCTCATTGTTTTAAGACCAAAATTACCATATTAACCAAAACGATGAATTATTTCCAAGTAAAGGGCTTATTCGGATATAGCCTGGGCTCCTGTCGAAGCTTTCATTTGCTGCTATGTGGGACAGCATTTTTGTTCACTTTTAATCCATGCCAGCACAAAGCCACTGCATTTATGTCACATATGCTGCCGAACCCAGCTCCCACCCGCGAGCCCTGTGACAGGACACAGACATCCAGGTTTCAGCAGCACAAGTGATGGCCGTGCCTGTGTCCTGCTTTTTCCCTTCTGCTGAATTATGTTCAGTGGCTCGTAGATAACAAAACACGACACCAGGCTGGAGCAAATCCTGTAACACCTCTGTGAATGAATTATTAAGAGCGGGGAGGGGGGTGTTCATTCTTCCCCCGCTGCTTCTGCTCTTATACCACCACGGTGCCATTTGGTCTCCTGCTTTGCACTGAAACAAGTGAGAGGTCTTAAAGACCTCAATACATAAAGGCAAGTTATTATCATAAACTCAGGGTAAAAGTTCAGCACCAAACCCCGCCATGGAAAGGGCTGAATTTCTGTTGCATCTAGGAGCAGCAACATATAACCACATATAAGAAAAGGTTTCATACCTCTTGATTTCCACCAGTACCTTCATAGGTGAAATCACCTCCCAAGTGACTTCTTTAGGGATCACCTAGAAACTCTGCCCTAAGCCACAGTGGTGCAAATCTGTGGCTTGTGGTCCACCTGTAGGTTTGGTAACCCAGCTCTCCTGATCTCACATGCCACCTTTTCAGCCAAAGCCGATCCAGAATTTAAGTCCAGGAATAGACTTGCACAGTGCATTAATCTTCCCTTTGACACAGCAGAGCCCACCAGACACCCTGCAGTAATTTCAGGCACAGCTTTTGCAAAGATACCTAATTTACAGTGTCATGATTTCAAATGATGGAGAAAAAAAATAAATAGATAATCTCTTCCTGGTGTCCTTTGCCCCCACTGTTAGAAACAGGTACTATATTTTTAGGTTGAATTTGCACTGGTCATCTGCTGTTAGACATCTTCTCCTACTATTCCAATCTTCACTGCAGATGAGCTACCACTGAACATTCCCTTGGGGTAATTAAAAAAACAGAGCTTCTTTCTATCTGTTGCCATTCCTTCAGATTTCCAATTATTCTACAGAGACTTTTCTGTTTTTAACACACCGTGTCCAGCAGTTTGGTGGAATTCCAGTACTGAAGCACTGCCCTCTCCCTCTGCTTGCTGGATTACTTCTCTGTGTATCGACAGATTATATTAGTCACCTCATTATCAGACCTGCCCAAATGCTTGTGTCCTGTTGAACAGTCATACCAATCCCTAAGTCCTTCTCAGCTGTTGTTTTCCAAGAAGCATCCCCCAGAGTGACCTACTTTCCTCCTCCTGAGGTGTACGAAGCAGTGGTTTTATTAAAATGCACGTTGTACCATTGAACTGTTTTTCACTGTGATCCAGATCAGTCAGTATAATTCCCTTATCCATAATATCACTTACTACTCCGCTCACTTTGTGTGTTGTCAGCAAAGATTTTATATTTTCTTCCAGATGCTGTTAAAGTCCAGATTAAGGACAGTTTTTATTCTGAAGGATCCCTCAACCTTAGACACTCATCACCGAATTTACGGTGTCATCACTGTTTACAATTACTTTTGGAGATCCATCACCCATTTTAAATTAATTTAAAATATGTTTACTTGGCTTGGTACAAAGCCTGTGTTTTCATCACAGTGTCCCACGGTATCAGATTCCTCTCTGAAATCTAAGGATATTATATCAGTGCAGTTACCGTCATCAGCATAATTTGTAATCAAATCAAAGGACCGTATCAGTTTTACAAGAACTATTCCCATGAAATCATGCTAACTAGCATTAATTATGCTATTTCTTTCCTGCGTGTATCTTGTAGCAGCCTCACCATGACTTTGCCTAGTATCATTTTCACATTAAATGGTCTATCATCATCCCACTCATCCTTTTAAAATACTGCAGTAACCTCCCTTGCTGGGAAGAAACTTGCACAGGAAGTGGCACCTCTAAAATAATTCTCTGATGGATAATAAATGAGGAGACACAGCAGATTTAATGATTTGGTACAGGCAGACCTAAGTTAATTTACGCTGGGCACTAATATGTCCTGGAAAGTGGAGGGTGATACAGCGTGGTGGTACGTGAGTGAGACCCCCAGGGTCTGCAGTGACTGTCAGGTGGGATACTGGTCTTACTGGGATCTTTTGGGGGACAAAGGGGCAAGATGGCAACAGTTCAGCCTTATTTTGCAGACCTCTCATGGAACAGGAGATGATGATACTTGTGTTAAACTCAGACAGGTGTTTGAAGGCAGAAAAAGGACTGAAGGCTGTTGGCAACAGGTTATCTTGGCCACCCAAGTGCTTCTCTGTGCCTTTGCTTCAGGACCAATTTTTCCCCAAATTTAGGTACAGCATCAATGAAATGAGATTGTGTTCCTGTTCTAGCCTTCCAGAAGTCTTCCAGTGATTCAAGAAAAGGACATTATCATAGACCTAACTATTATTATTTTCTTACTGTCAGTGTTTGCTTCTAACATTATCATTATTTAATCCATCACTGTGCTGGCAATTTTCCTGTGCATTTTGGAGCATATGAACTCCTAATAATGAAAGGTCTAACTGTCCCTAGTCATGTTAAGTGTGGTTAGACAAACTAAAAATAAAATGATTTGATTTTCCGATAGCACGTACTCTCAATTACACTTTATCACCGCTTACAAGCTAATTTGCTACCACCGATAGACTGAATATATTTCAGCTGCAGCTGAAGAAAAGGGAATGAAAAGGGATGTTGAGTCAGAAACCAGGGGATCCTACAAATATGAGCATGTTAAGAAGAAAACTTGCTGGGCCAATCTGTTTGCCTGCACCACGTAGGATCTCCACCAAAACTCTAGAAAGCCTCTTGATAGAAACGTGAATTGTCTCACGTTATTTCTTTCCTATTTCAGCCTCACTTTTATGACACTTTGGGCTAGTATTCCCGCTGCTTTTCAGGTTTGAATCCAATTTAGCTAAACTGATGCAAAGTCATGAGTGAACATTCTTATGTCAGCTTAGAATATGTTAAAGAGGTTTAGCCTGAACTTGCAAATCCACCAGTAGAAGCTAAGCCTTCATAAGCCAGATTTAAATTGATTTGAGAGAGCCAGTGCACAAATCACTCTGGTGGTTAAACTAGTGCAGCTTTTGCTGGTATCAATGTTTGCTTGATTTACATATGTTTAATAAAGACTTGGTGTGAGGTCTTCAGATGACACAGGAGTGAGAGCTTTAATTAATGTCAGTAGTGTGACATCACTTTGTGCTACAAAAGCAGATGGCTTTTGTTTTGTTTTGTTTTGTTTTGGGAATAACCTTTAAAATTTTGCCATGGTTTCTGAAAAGAGTGTTATGAACAAAGAAATTCAGGTTTGGATGCCCAGATGAGTAGAGCCTCTTGAATCTTTTTGTCTTACTATGAGCACAGAGAAGAGAGGCGTGTGACTAGATTTGTCTGGTCTTTATCCACAAAAACAATGTGATTCAGAGAATCACAAGGTCTGTGGGACAAAGCCATAAATCTCCAATCCTGGTCATCCACAGAACTGGAGAAGTATGGGTACAGTGTTTTCATAAGTTGCCCTATCACTATATTTCCTGGGTGACCTCAGTCATTAGGTTCTCTAGCCTTCAGTCTGTCTTGCTGAAAGGGTAGTGCAACAAGAACCCTTAATTGCTTGGAGATCAGTGCATGATCTACACATTTTAGTCACTGATGATTCAGACCAAAATGTTGTCTACAGGAAAGCTTTACTCTGAATATATCGTGGTATGAAAGCTGTAGCATTTTCTTGGACCTTGTGGAGAGATTAGGGATCATCAGACTTTGTAAATTGTTTTATGTGTGATTTTGTCATAGATTTGCTTTACCTTACTATGCAATCTGCAAGATTAACAGTAACCTCAGCTCATACAGAACACAGTTGCTGTCATCTGCAAGTCATGTGTGGTGCAAGGAGTTAATAAATAAAGTGCTTATTTAGACAATAATCGACTAGTGCAGCAGTTAGGCTTAACAAATAAACAAGTGTGCTGTGCGGATACAGCCACACCAGCAGAGGAATGCAGAAGGGAAAGAGATGGATGCACAAGATGGATCAACAAACAGAAGCTACATAGTTTTAATGTTAATCCTGACATTCCTTATTAAATCTGCAATCTGTTCAAACAAAGATTTTATATAATCATTCATTTGCTATCCCTACCTTTAGCATTTCTAATTTTTCCTTTAATTATTAGTGAAAAAGTCCTTAAGAACTTTCCCAATCAGTCTCATTTTTATACATCTCAAAACCAGGGAGGAAACTTGTAGCTTGGTTATTCCCCTGATACACCTTATAATTGAGAGGTAATTGTTAGCCAGATGCTTCCTCGGCTAAAAAGCTGTTTTTTGAAGCGCAATATGACAAGTTAGGCAGCAGGATTAGTTTATCATTAAATCCACCAGAGGATAAAGCTGTAATAATACAATTGCAATCAAGACAAAGGAAGGATTTCTGATTTTGTTGTTTTGATACAGCATTATCATTCGCTTCCTTTGCCAGACAAAAGGAAGACAAAACCATGTGCAACTGTTCCCCGTTACGTGCTATGTGTCACACAGTTGGGCTTTGAATGATGTTTTAACTATTCTTACCCTCATCCCTTCGAAACGTGACAAGGCTCTTAATGGTCGTAGGGCTCGGAGGGTCCTGAGGGATTTAATGGGACCCATCTCGGAATATCCAAGTGTGCTGGCTACGAGGCTTATTAAAGAGACCTGAATAGTGACACAAAGAAAACATACAATCTCTTAGTACAGTCCTGCCATTTTCCTTCTCTTCTGACTTTCCTTCCTGAAAAGAAACAGATGGTTAGCTGGAAACAGCTGGAATAGTGGAGAAAAAACCCAACAAACCCCACCTTAAATGGAAGATATTTAACACAAACCAACACAGAAAAAAGGAGTTTTTATACCCACACATATGCAGAACTCTTCCCAACTCACAAAACCTTTGTTCCACTTTAATAACAAATTTATAGAAATGCAGACTTCCTTTTAACTAAGCACACAGAAATCCTCTTGCACAAAGTGGATGAGAAGAGTGATCACCATTACAACACTACCTCTCTGTGACACCCATGACGGAGGTTTCTTGTACCCTCCTCGAGGTGTGTGTATCTTCCACTGTTGAAAATGAGTCACATAAGTGTTATGATTTTGGGTTTTCTGGATGAAAGCACCTGTGAGACCTTACCATTTCCAGCAGAGATAAAAGACTTTAGCATTACCATTCAATTACCAATCTTAAACTTACTGATTAGAAACAATTCTCCTAGATTGCTGGTAGACGTGACTTTATAGCACAGGCTCTAAAAGAATGATGTGCATGACTCTTTCATTCTGCACTTTTTTCACTTTTTCTGGTTTCTGGTTTTTGTGCAGCCTCTAAGGCAGAAAGAAACTTGAGAGGTGCTCCTCAGCGTTGAGGTTCACACTTCTCAAAGATGGTTTCTTTGGAATAAATGATCTGTTTCCAGAACTGGAGAGAGCATAGAGGGGTTCCAATTCTCTTAATGCTCTTGGAGATTTTGTAGTGCCTAGCTGGTTAGCAATGTAGGTGCTATCAGGCACAGGACTGGAGTCTGGGTGCACTGAATGGCAGCGGAGATTATGGGTCAGGTTAAGACACACGTGGAGCAATCAGGTTTTACATGCTCAAATCCATGTTCACAGCCTGAATTCTTAGCCAGCCGGGTGTGAGAAACAAACAGCTCTCCAACACCATAGGTATCGTGCCAATTTGCATGTATTAAAAAAGGATTCAAAATCAATCCCCACATATTATAAAAGAATAATTTCTTAGAAGAGAGGGACCCATGCATACTACTTACCACAGTTCCCTGACTCCCATCTTATTTTAAATGTTTTCACAGCCTCAATTATTGTTGTATCAAATTATCTCACACTTACTAATATGAGTGTGCAAAGCTTATCTGGAAGCAGTGTGTTTTATTGCCATTTTAAAGATAAAAGCGAAGTCTAAAAGTAGGGTTTCTTCTCTACCATAGAAAAAATAGGTCCTTAATGTGAAAAGAAACTCTAGGCTCCCCAGTGAAGACTTCCAGCCCTGGTGTAAAATCTTCCTATTCATTTTAGGGTAGGATGAATTTTCCTCTGAACCTTGCTGCTGGCTGACCAGCCCAGCATCACCTATGAGGTCTGTGATAAAGCAAGTATAAGATGAGTCTGCTCCCCTGAGTCACAAGCTCATGTCCTCCATGGAACAACCTTCCTCCTGAATGTGTTTTCATTTATGTACAAGTGCTGTCTGCACGGATAAGCACCTTTATAAAAGTTGTTCAATTTGTTAAATCTTCTACCTATTGATGGCTTTATTGTGGCATGTGGGTGACAGCAAACTTAAGGGGAAGAGGTCAGAGAGGGCTGGATGGGTTAAGACAGCCCAGATTTGCCGACGACAAAGTGGCACAGAGGCTGACTGCCATGCTTTAACATGTCACTCTTTAACAAGGGATGACACAAACTCACTTCTTGTGTAGAGACCCGGTGGCTTATGCTGAAGGAGGGGCTTGATAAACACTTCTGCATTTTAGGGGTGAGTGTGCTATAAAAACATCATGGTAGACAGGCAAACTGCATTCAAAGTCTGATGTCTTAGGTCCCTTGGACCCCAGGGAGGCAAAAACCACTAGTGAAGCCTTTGCTTCCCTCTCTAAGATCTGAACCCAATGACATGGGCATGACAAAGAAGTAATTTTAGAGTAAGCAATGCTATAGGTTTGGCATATAATCACTAGTAAAGCTTCTTTCACCTCAATCCTGCTCAGTCAATGTTCACAGTTAAAGAAAAAAGTCTGGGTTTGACTTCAAAACAATCTTAAACTCACCAACGCTTCCAAATTTTCTGTCTTCCCTATTTCTTACCAGCATTGATTACATCCTGATTACATTCATTCACTCTCCCCATTGACTTAATGTTGCCTAAATAAGGATAAACGGCTGAAGGATTTGTCTAATAACAGTAAGCAAATGCGCAGCCATTCAACTAAGTCATCTTAAAACTGTAATATAATAGGCATTGTTGAGATACCATGATAGGATTAACACTGTGGCACGTATTTTCGTCTTTGGTGGAAAGTTGAGTGCAGAAAACGGCCTTAACCTCACAAACCCTTGGAACTTCCTATCTAGAAAAGCTGGAGATATGAGAAAAACAGCTGAGTGACAGCACGCTCAGTGATAGAAACCAAGATCTCCACATTCATATATTTCAAGCTCATTCATCTGTAAAATAAATGCACAGATTTAAAAGAAACTGAATTAAATACAGATCACACAACACCCATTTTTGCTAGCTTCACCCACAGTGACTGAAAGTCAGATCTTCTCAAGGTTGTCAAACCACCTTGGTTCGTGCATCTGCATGATTCCTCCCTCAAGTCCTATAACTCCCCTTTTTCTCAAGGCAGAAGATATTCTGTTCAAATCCTGCAAGACCAGGCTTCGTATCTGAGCGGGTTGCCATTTTCTTGAAAGTGCTGTTAATGTCACCCTGAAACACATCACAGGTGCTGTTGTCCTCCTGACACAGATTTACACAAGGTTTGCTATCTCTTCAGAGGATTAGGCCGTGAAGATGAGTGATATTTGGCAATGATTTACAAGGCTGGAGTCAGAACTGAGTTTGAAACAAGTTGTTTAAATGCCTGGCTGTTGCATTTGAAGGTATCCCCGTCAAATTTTATTTATCGGAGAATTACTAAGGCAGGGATTTAGCCATTTGGACTTGATTAAAAGTGACCCGGAAGGCTATTTTTAGGAAAAAAATCAAGCAGTTTTCAAAATTGGTGCTGACTGCCCCACATAATCACAGCAAAAGGTAAAGTCAGCTGTTTCTGTTACTTTTTTTTCCTGTTACAAGGATGTACAGCCCAGAGCTACTCTAGGGCTCTACTTTGTGCTCAGAAAACTTGCTGGCACCCAGAAAACACTTTCAGGGTCAACATAACCTCCAGATTCACAATATGGCATGCATTTCTAATCTTGCTTGCCTGCCTGCAAATAGTTTTGTAGGTTTTTTTCAGTAAAAATAAAATACCTTCGATGACCAGGCAGTAACATAGTGGAGAGCAGGTGGATCCTATGGAGTCACTATTGCCTGGAACCACTTCCCATAAAATGAATAACCTGCTGTTGGGCTAGAGCTTTCACCTCACCTTCACCTTTCTCATGGCACGTGTGCTAACTGGTAATCTACAGAGTGTCTCATCATCTTGTGCATTTCTTCTGACCCAAGAAGCCTTATTATTGTTCTTATTTGCAGATGCTTTGCTTCCAGTGTCTCCCTTGTGGGTCTTTCCAGAACCTGCTAGAACTTACTAAGAAGCTTTCACAGTTTTCTATCTAAACTTTCCTTCCCTTAACTTAATCAAGTAATAATATCCTCCATGTTAGCTCTACACTGTCACTTTGACTTGCTGTTTACTCATCTCCTTGGAAGTCTCCAGGATGATGGCCTCACTGGAATTTGCTATCTAGCATGAACCCCAGTGTACAGCCTGGCCAGCAATGAGGGTCTCTAAGGTAGGGAGTTGTTCTCGTAATTCAGTATACACAATCCTGCCTCCATAGACCAACCACATAGGCTAGGATTTCAATCAATCATGTGGCAGCTCTTCCCTTTTGCCCTTCTGAGATCATCTCAACACAGCCCAACAAGAGCCCAACCTCAGCGCTGGCAGCCACTTCCCAAAAGTTATTCCACCCTGAAAGAGTGGAAACCCTGAAAGAGTCAGCAATTACTGCCTGGCTTAATGGTAGACTTTCCCAGCAAAACTCAGGCTCCAGACAAAGCCATGACGATGTTACCTACACACTTTGGCTTCTTCTTGCCATTGTAGACAGGCAGGAGGTGTTGAGCTCTCTCTGATCTTGGCATTTAAGGAAGTTTGTGCTTCTGTTCCTTACTCGCTTTGCCCAGAGACAGTAATATCTATTTATCTATATATCTTTATAGCTCTCTATATAGATATCTATAAATACATACTATCTATATGCCTATGTACCTGTATTTCTGTGATTCTATAGCCCTACATATTCCTACATGCAAGTTTTACAATGTTTTGTGTGACAGCATCCCGGAACTGGGTAGAGGGAGAGATAAATGGACTCCAAAGCTTTAATTTTTGCCATTTTCAGTGTTACATTCAAGAACAAAATGAGAGCTTTTAAATCTCGTGACCACATTGAATGCTAGAAATATCAGCCACGGGGATTACCAGGTGTTCTATGTGGCTTAGAGGCATTAGCATCTCAGGTCTGTTGCATGGCATTCATATGTTTCCAGAGGAAAATCAAGAAGAATCAATGAATTTATACTTCTAGAACACATGCAATGATCTCTGAAAAGAGGCTCATGTCTCCATTAACTGTTCAAAGTTATTGCTAGCATGTTTTAATGAGATTAATGTCTCAATTTCGTAATTATTTTGACAATCCACTACAAGATTACATTTCACCAAAAAATAAGTCTTGTCTGGGAATCTGGACATTTTTTCAGTAACTGTCACTTTCTTTTTTGTTGCTTGTTTTAATAGTTTAATGCCATATTACCAAGCTTGAGATGAGAAATATGCTTTATTTAGCATTAGGCTGCCACTGTGCTTAGTGTTGTCTCTACATACAGGCCATGGTGTGTCATGTGCCCGCCTGCGAGAAGCAAAGGCAGAGTGGGGAACAACAGCAAAGTGAGCTTTGTTTAAAATATTTCATCTGTTTTCCAAGAGTAGGTATTATACAGTGCATTTCTTTAGACCATGAAAAATTCAAAACTCTTTGAAGGATCCTGTAGGGAGCACAGTGGTGCTCACAGTAATTCAAGATTTAGGCAGCATTGTTTTTGATAATTAAAATTGTTCACTACGCACGCGCAGAGATAAAGTTACACGCTAGCTATATACGTCGTACTATCTGACAGGAAATCAGGGACTCAGTGTTATAAACCAGTAAAGCTGTCAAAAGGGGCTTTTAAAGCTGCAGAGAAACAATTATAAAGGAGGAAGTGCAATAATGCAACTTCCTTTCAGCCGACACAGGGGGAAAGGTGTTTAATCAAAAGATCACAGACTCTTTTTCCCAAAGAGCTATTGCATCTATAACAGTAACGGGGTTCCTTCCTATATACATACATTTTTGTTGCATATTAGTAGCACACAAAGACTCCCTAGTCATGAAGTTATGCTGGTGGCAGTAATCTGAAGGGTGCATTCTTCAGGAGCAGTCTTTCATCTGAGCCTGACACAGTTTCCTATAGCAATGAGGTATGTTTGAGATGGAATAGGGGCCATTCCTCTCTTTTTTGTGTTTCTTCCCACCGGCCTAAAAGCACATCATTTCAGATAACCAACCACTGGACCAAGCTGGAAGCAGACCTGAGCAGCACTGGGCAAAGACAGACACTTCTTGGCATAGACTGCGTTTTTGAATTAACCCCAGATCACCACTGAGATGAATTAATAGCAGAGCCCAAGGAACAAAGAGTTCTGCCTGGGAAACGGTGAAAATCCTCCTTGGCCAGCCATATAAATCCTAAACCCCATGAGAACAACTGGAACCTCTACTAAATGTCTGCCTGCTGCAGCACACAGCTGCTGGCTTGGGGAGATGAGGAGACCTCCTTCCTGGTCTGGGCAACAGCACATGTTTTACGTAGCTAGGGATTTCATCAAATTAACCTGCTTCTTCAAATTAGAGGGAAGTGAGCGGGAGGGGGGAGAGGGGGAAAGGACACCCAAAAGGGAACACAGCAGCTGAGTTGAAAGCTGTGGCCACTTATTTAAATAAGCAGTTTCTGCTAATGCAGGCCCCCAGTGCTTTCAAAGAGCTTTTTGTGTGCCCCAGGAACACCTGTCTCTCCCTCTGTAATTGTGCTTATTTTTTTTTTTAAAAGAGAAAAAAAAAAAAAGAGTTAAAGAAAGAGAGCTTGGATTACTTTGGGTGCCTCTTTTCATTCCAGCCTACTTTCTCCTGCCTATTCCTTTCTCCTTCCACTGGCAAGGACAGTGTTACCCAAAGAGCACATCTTCACAGCCTGAGCAGCAACCCAGTGTCTTTAAAAGCCAAGCTCACAGTCCCAAGTTGCTCCCCTTGATTTAAAAAGGAGCAAAATTAAGTTTGTACCCCAAATGTAAACTGGAAAAACTACAGGGAAAGGGAAAGCTGCAAATAAATTTAAATATGTGGAAAGTACTTGGAACTTCTTATTGCCACTCTGAAATGCTGCTGGGTGTAAAGGGCTTGTAATAAGGTTGGTATTCCTTTTAGCACCTATCATTTCTGAGCAGATGGTTTATTATTGCACTATTTTTTTTTTAAATATCTCTTTTCACCTTTCACTCTGATACTTCATTTTCTGTCATATAGATGCCTAACTGTGTAATTGCACTTGCCCATCCAGAAATTGCATGTTATGAATGAAGGGCATAACGTTAAAGTCTTAAAATTACAGCACTAGGGAGAGACTTAGGTGACCTAAATGAAATTCCCACCTCTGTTACCTGTTTCCTCAAATCACAACCCTCACGTTCAGGTGAAGACTGCGGACTCCTTAGGCTTGCTCTGTCGTTAGTCCATGGCATGGAGATGAAAGCTCATCTGCAAATGAGTTAATGAGCAGCTTCCTTCACCGGCAGTGGAGTTCATTACTGCTTGTGGAGTGCTCTCATGTATTATAATATGATGGGCTACACGAGTGCCTGGATTAATTATAAACAAAAATTATCTCCTGGAAAGCCCAACGCTAGTTCATATAACTCAGGTCTAAAAAGGCTTTTATGTGATGTTTTTTTCTCCAGGACATTTCCTCTCCTTTTATAATTTTTTTTTTTTGTTTGCCCCATCAAATGCTCAAACTGAGGCTGTGAAACTCTGTTAATATTCCATCTTCTCAGCTTGTTTCCTGTTCCTCATGTCCATGCTTTTCAAGGCGATGTTTCCTTTCCAGAGCGCAGCCTTGTTACAAACAGCGTGTGCCACTCCTGTTGGCTTAAATGCTTTTAAATAAATCATTCCTGCATCCTAATTGCTTCCTGGTGGTTTCCAGAAGAACCTCTTTACTTCGTCTAGCTGTTCTCTTAATCTGTCACCTCCTTTACACCTGCTCAGGCTTTTCTAACAACTCCAGTCAATTCCCAAGGTAGATGGCTGCAAATCGAGAATTAAACCTCAGCTAATTTCTGAGGGTGAGTCAAATGACCTGCTGCTGCGAGATGACTGCAAACTGACTTAATCATCTGCAGTTTTGCCACCCCACCCTCATTCCAAATGGATTTTCAGCCTGTCTCAATTCACCTGCTCTCTTCAAAAAGACACCCTTTTCCACACCTCCATGTCCCATTTATCAGCACTGGGTTGGTATGGCAGAGGGATTGCTGTGACTTTTGGGGACCACATGGCACTCCATGATCAACTAAACCTTGGCCAAGACCCAAAGTCTTTCTCCTTGTTGCTACAGCTGTAGCTGTGGGGGTGCAGCTGCCTTGTCTGGTGTTTCTACATGGATTTAGAGCAAAAGAATTTCTTCATCATCAACTACATTTTGCTTCTCGTCCAGATACCGTGTGGAGATAGGCTTGATTTTGAGCATCTGAAGAGGGAAGATATTCTCCCCTTACCAAGATCTCCAAAACCACCACACAATTCATCCCAGGGTACCACCTTGATGCTGAATGCTGTTGTCAGGAGTAGACGGGAATATGCTTGATTATTATTTATTATTTGAAGACAGCGTTATAATGCCAGGGGTGTGCATAGTGATTACTGTGAGAACATTTCCCTGGGGGCTCAGCCCCATTGACTCTGCTCCATTTCCATTCCACCCAGTGGGAGTTGAGGTGCTGAGATGAAGGCATGCTTCTTTCAGGGCAGGATTAGGATCAACCCCACTTACATATGACGTGATATAAAAATAATAAAAAAAAAGAGAGAGAGAAACCTTTTGGGGCTGTTTCCACAAGGTGCTGTTCTGGATTTGCTCAATTCCCTAAAGCATTTATTTAATCAAATGTTCCAAATCAATATGAAAAATACTAAGTTGATGTGGGAAATATGACAGTCTTAGCTTGAAAATCATCTGTTTCATTGGATTCTTGAACCTGAAGTTGATCCTGATATTGTGTTAAATATGCTAGGATGGGGAGGGACTCTGAAGAATTATAGGCTCCCTGATTTCTGCCAGAAAGGATGATGACACAAGTAAGAGTTCTCCATACTGCAAGCATGAGTCCTCATCTTCATTTGCCTTAGCCCAAAGCACCCCAACGCCAGTCATACCAGGGTAAGAAGCCAGCACAAAATCTCTACACCAGTGAGGCATAGCTTTCAAATTTCATCCCAATTCCTTTGATCTCTCCTCCACCAATAAGGACTCCCTGACTCCTCTGCAGGCTGCATCTCTCTCTTCGCTTCTTTTGCCCTTCTCCTGCCACCAGATTCTTGAGCAGCCCTGGGCATCCTGGATGGAGCCACAAGAGTGGTGGAAAGAAGGGGTTGCAAAGGTCCTCAGGGAGAGAAATTGTAGCACAATCCTCCTTCGTCCTTGTAGAGTATGTGGGGCCCTGTCTGAACTCTTAAATACAGTCTACATCTCTGTCCCAGCTCTGATCCTCCGTGCAGGGAGAACATCTCTGTATAAGGAATTTGGCTGCTTCACTCACAGCAATGGAAAGGGCCAAGCAAGATGCATGTGAGAGCTCAAGGATTTTATTCATTATTTTCTTTTCAAGCATATTCTTCTAAAAAAGGTCATTGAAAGACACTCCATCTCTAAATAACTTCAAGAAATTAAAATGGCCGGTAAACCTAGTTCAGCATAATCTGAGTTGAGGCGAGCTTTTTTACACTGCTTTCGAAAGCTGAAATTTTCCCTTGGTAATTGAAATTCTTCAGTAATTGCAGCAATTCCTCATATTGCAACCATTTCGTAATGGGTTGGCAGGACTGAGCTGTGCTTCCTGCTGGACTTTTCTCCTCACCTTCATTTACGGTCCCTTTTTCCTCCAGCTGCAGCGTGCTTTGTCCTACTGTGCCTTGTCTGAGACCGACCTTGTGCTTCCACTTGGCAAAGCCTGGCTGCTCTCCTTTTAGCATCTATGTGGTAACTAACATGAGGTGCCACCCAAGATAAGACAAGGCATTTGGATGTTTTTGCATGTGTTATGTTGAGATAAAGCATGGGGAGGCAGAAGGGAGATTTACAGCCTCCGCTGACCTGCTAACACACATTAAAACCACTTATCTCATCTTCATGTGGAATTTTTTTTTTTCACTTATCCTGAATTAGGCAACACGTAGCAAACCACCATTTTTTCTCTTTTCTTCTTTTTTTTGGGTCTCCATATAAGCAAGCTCCCTGGCTTCTGGAGAGGGATTCTCTTTTCTCTTAGTTATCTGGGAGATTTATGCCATCAGCACAGGCCCAGAGGAGTGTGCAGTAGACATCTTCAAAAATCCCACAAGAACATCTGCCTTGAACTGGAAGAAAACTAGTCAAAAAAACAAGCTCTAAAGTAACAGTACCCTTTTGCAACCCATGGATTTTTGATATCTGGCAGAGAGCACTAGTAAGTTCACTCTTGAGATGCTTCTCCAGGTGACAAGCTGCATTAGTTTTACTTTGCCTTGGCTGTGTCTTTGTCATTCTGTTCCTGTGTGCTTTTCTGAACAGAAAATAAACGAAATCCACATGCTTTTAGGGTAATTTCCCAAGAATACAAATTGGATTTCAGTGTTGTTTGGGAACAAGTCATTACAGCAGATTGTGTAATTACTGGTAAAGCAAACAGAAATCACCTTGCTAATCAACACGGAACACAGATGGAAAAAACAATTAAAGTAATCAGAAGCCATCAATATTTACTTCACACAGCAAGTTTTTAATTGTCACTTAAAGACAATCCAACACAAGGGCATAATTCAATTCAATTCAATTTTTAACTAGGGATAGAAAGACTGTTTTGAATTGTTCATCTCAAAATCAGAGATTATTAGCTGCTCTTTAACTTGTCTGGTAGTGAACTGTCCTAACTAGAAATCTTAAAGCATGTGCTTTCCAGGAAACTATCTTGGAAAGTTCAATATTTGTATTTTCTTAAGAATTCAGCGAAAATGATGGTGCATTGAATGACTGAGCATCCATGAGCAGTTCTCAAACAAGCAAACGGGCAATTTGGCAGTAAGCAGGAAATTAGGAGAGCTGCCCATTGGAGAATACAGCGCTCTTGGTACAAACTCAGCAGCTCCAGGCAAACACCAGGAATAAGTTCTGTTAGATCCATTCACAACAGGTACGAGATGGGGGAAAGATACATATTCTTTTACTTCCATAAAAGCATCTACAACATCCTGCCTAGTGGACTTGTTGAATAGCTCATTTGAGATGTCTGGCCTCCAAATCCGTTGCTGAGCCTCACTTGAACTATTTTGCAGGTGGATACACTGCTTAAAGCTGTTGTGAGCCCCTTTATCCAGGGTGGCAGAGCAGTTCTCTAGGAGAAGGGAGAAAAGGAACAGTCTTTCTTTGTGATGACTTGCCTGGAGAGAAACTGTGGGGGCATCAGGGCAAAAATTGAGAACTAGAGATGATCTTCCCCTCCCTGCTGTGGTACATAGTGTTAGGACTCATTGCTGGAGATGGCTGAAGGGGAATGAGGCAGCCAGCATCTCTAAAGAAGCAATTGCTTAAGAAAGTAATTTTCCCAAGTATCAAATCTTCAAAGATGGGATAATCTTAGAAAGAATTGGTGGAGAAACCCTCATCTCCCCTCATCTCCGAAATCAGTAAATGACAATCAGAGGGGTTTTCTTTAAGCCTGGATTGGGGCTAACTTTTGGTCAATTAAATTGAACACAAAAGCTGCAATGGAGACAGTGGATTTGTGATAATGGACTTTTGTAGAGAAATGACATTAGTGCCTGTTTAAGAGGATTTTTCTGTGTATGCCACAGGCAACAAAACTTGGCTGTGACTTTTTTCCTAGCATTATTACTAATGCATTAGAAACTTTACATCCCTTTCCCAAAAGCTTTCTCTTGACAACTTCTATAGAGTACCAGTGTCTCCCTTCTGCCTTCAATGTATGATCAGGAGCAAAGAAGCTGGTGACTGCAACACCTCCAGTCTTTGAATGATGTTAAGCTCCAGATTGATGCCTTTCCCAAACTGACCACTGCAACAGAATAATCCATTCCTTGTCAGCAGAGACTGGGACATAGTGCAGAATTAATTGGCTGAAGCTCAAACTTGATAAGCTCAAGATAATATTTATAGGTCAGAGGAAACAATTGAAAGGAACATCAAACATGACACCAGCGTGCACAAACAGTGGAGTTTATCTGCCCCTTGTTTTAAAACCCAACTGTCTCTGCCTGTTGCAGGACATGCCTGGTTGAGGGTGGTTTTCATAAACATTCATTTTGAATGCCATGTGCCTCCGTCTCTGGCCAAGTTCAGACTCCTTGTTTAATCTGCTTTGTACAAAGAGGTTTTGATTGCACGAATGCTTGGAAAATATCTGCTCTTTGTGAAAATATTTGCCTGTGCATCCTAGCAAAGAGGACGGTGCATAAACACCATTCCTGATGGTGATACTGATGGCTGTCCACACTTCAGATACACTAGAGTCTCTGCTTTTCCCTCATTTGAAAAGAGCTGTGAACGAAATACCCACCACTCCAAGTCATGTGCATAGAGAAGCTTTGTAGAAGGGGGTTACTTTTAGCGATATACTTGTTATTTGCAGGGAAGTAGCATGTACATTAATGCTGTTTGTTCAGTTTTTCCAAATTTCAGCAGACATCCAAGGCATCTTTCCCAGGCGCCCTAAATTGAAATGAGCCTGTATTTCGTGGTTTGATCACTCTTGTCTCCCTTTCTCCCAAAGAAATCTGTTGCAGCATTGTAGATAGGACTTTATTGTTTTGCAATGCATTTAAAAGCACTCTCTTACAGTTTTGCTACATTAGCACACTTCTTTGAGATGCAGAGAAGCCCATTATCAGAGATCATCCTTTAGGGATTCTACATCCAGCAAAAATAGCTCTCCGTTTGTGGATTACTGTGTGTTTTGATGTTCAGGCTTTGCAAGACAGAATTTTCTTTAGATGGAGCCTTTGCTGTTCAGCAGACCCAAATCGGTGTTAAAGGTCTTTCACAAGGCAGGGTAAGTACAAAATAATTAAAAAAAAAAAAATATCAACAACAAAATGCTTATACCCCCTCTGGGTTCACTTGCCATTTAGAAATAATGAATGCTTGTAAATTTTGAGCTGGTTTTATGAATTATTCAAAACAGAAAAAGGATTCTGAGTTGCATTTGTACAATGAGAAAACACAGATGATAGATGGTTTCACATGTCCAATGAAAAATCAACTATCACAGCTTGAATTTTGAATACCGATACCAAACTGCTAATGAATAATTTGCAGATCAGGAATTTTTAAGTGAATAATTTTAAGCAAATAAATTTGAGAAAATCAGACAAGTGGTTCATCTGCTTCTTTTGGATCAGCTAATTTGCCCATTCACTCCCTTCTGCAGCTCAGTTGCAGCGATTTGGTTCTCAAAGAACCAAAAAGAAAATGTAAATTGAAGTAAAAAGTGTGCTGGAAAAATGATAGCATGTTACTTTGCCAATTCAGAGTGGCTGGGTGTGTGAGCAATAGGGTAGGAGAAGTGCATCTGCTAAATCCGCTAAAAATATAGTACCAGGTTCTCATAATCCGCATTGGGAAATGGCTTTGAAGAAAAGAATGGGGCATGGGGAAAAGCTTTATTTACTGAGAACACTAAAGGGAAAGCAATTTTCTAGAGTCAATTATTAACTAAAACAACTCAGGGATAAAGCAACCTGTTGGCAAGCTCAGGAGACTGCAAAATATGGGCATTTAGAAAATAAAATCTTGGGGTCAGTAAAAGGCTCTGGGGTGGATTTGCTGGGAATAAGGGGAGTCCCGAGGGCCTGTGGTCCCCTTTCCCCAACAGTGCCAAATGATCTCTGGATATGTGGTAGGGGAGGTTTGAAGCCCCTTTTCCCAGCCCACCCGTGACTGCCTCTAAAATCTGTCATTGTACTCATAAACCCCACTATTAAAAAGCAAACATGTGCCTAAATTTTGAGGTTACATCCTGACTTTATATGTCTGTGTACCTTCTGTTCCATGGAGCCTTTTCACATGGAGGACAGGATTTGGCTTAGTTTCCATTTTGCTCTCTTATCATGCTATAAAGTACATATTTTTAAGAAGTGGGGACTCAATTCAAACTCTTAATGCTGCAGCAGGTCTCCAATCTACTTCAGCAAATTCATTGTACAAACTGTTGATCCCATCTGGAAGACCCCTCCTTACAGTTGTGACAATATCAAGCTCTCATCCAGCCCTTCTAGTCTTCAGAAGTTCATTAAAATAATAACTCCACTAACAAATTCCTGGAAGCCTATACAATACTTTATGTAAGTGTTATTAGTTCCATTTTGCGGATAGAGAAACCAGGAAAGAAAAGCTGTGTCACTCGACCTAAACCACAGTAAGCAGATTTTTTTGGGGTTGGGCTATAACTTAGGAACTGGTGGTTTCCAATTTTGTGGTTAAATAATTAAACCAGGCCTTCCTCTTCTATTGAAGCTGATCTGTGAAAAGTGAGTGCCTTCCCTTTAACAGGTTTCCAAGCCTGCGTGCAAAGAGGAATTTATGACCTACAATTTATGTGAAGAACTTCCTTTTCATAAATCAATTTATTAAGGCTCTGGAGAAGCTTCCAAAGGCTCTGATCCAGCAGTGCACTTAGACATGTCCATAACTTCAAACAAGTAAATTGTCCCATTGAAGTGCTTTCCTGGACCAGGGCCAAAGACAGAGCAGCTCTCCCCTGAGTCAAGGTTCAGATGTAAAATGGGGAAAAATAATTTATCAAAAGTTTAATAAGTTACGCAGTCATGGCAGAGTTCTGCCAGCCTTCTGCATTAATACCTCAAGCTAATAAGAAGTGGCCTCAGGGAGATAATTGCCTCCTTATTGATAGGCTGTGATGAAACGTTAAACCTCATCTGGAGGATGCGGTGTTGCTGGTTTTTCCTGAATTTGGCAGACCCCACATCCAGGCCAAGTGAAACTTGTGAGGGGACATGCCTAGTTCTAGCAACACTCCTGGGCCATGAGCTCCCTTTTGTTCATCTATTACTCGCTATTAAGGTTTATCCTTGCATGGGAGCTAGGCATAGTGATATTTCAAGGATTTGGAGAATTTTGTAAGGTTTTATAACAGTGAAATCGCTTTGACAAGAGGACTATTCACACCTTCTTCTGGCCTCCTTCGGTGGTAAATACTTGGGAGACGGTACTGAACATACTGTTACGTGCCCCTGGCAGCCGCACAGGGAAACTACGCCAAGGACAACTTCTCTAATCTGCTGAAAGACTTGTGTGTCGAGGTCATGTGTGGAGCAGTTGGAGGTAACTGGACCTTGTGCTAGGCGGGAGTGTGGAACGAGATGTTAAATGCTAAAAGAAAGAGTGAGCTCCTAGGAACGAGAAGGGAATGTGACTCAAATTAGCAGGGTGACACCTCTGAGTTAACGATCTCCTCTGCTCTGGCACGCTGATTCCTAAGGGTGCAGGGTTACATATCAAGTCTCCAGACTTCCTTCAAGGTTTGCTAGGGTTGTTACTCAGAGTGGTGTCTGTTGTTTTGCAACACACAAAGCTGCCAGACTTAACAGCCCAGTCTTATGCATTATAAAATCCAGCACAAGAAGCACTGTAGTTCCAAAATGATACTTACATCTACAATTAGGAAGTCAAGCCAGCACCAGGCATTGGTAAAATACTTCTTGAAGCCATAAGCCACCCATTTCAGGAGCATTTCCAAGACAAAGATGTAAGTGAATATTTTGTCAGCATATTCCAGCATGGTTTTTATGTTTTTTCGGTCTTCAAGGTAAATATCTTCAAAAGCCTGAAAGTACAAAACACTGATTACAAACTTCTGCTACACCGTGTGGGAAAGCCCTGGTGCTGCTCTACAAGTCTATAGAATTATTTGTACTCTTTGTGATTTCTGATATATTTTAAAGTTACCATCGCAACGAGTGCACAGGCACAAATAGGACTGACCCTAACCTAACAGAGGGCTGTTCAGCTTTCCTGAGGGCTCCTGTTGGCTGAGCCACTGCTATTGGGGCACCTCAGGTGCCCCGGGGCATAGAATGCTCATCTTTAGGAGGCAGAATATGACTCTTGCAGTTGGTCAAATATGTCTTATTGCTGATGACAAATTGGGTTATTAACCTGCTTAAGCCTGTGTTATAGAGTACCCTGGCTACTGTTCAGCCATCACATTTAAGGTAGCTACAACTATCTGCCTCAAGAAATACTCATTATTATTCACTAACAGAACAATTATGTTTTAAAGGTCAAGGTATCTATCTACCCATCTCATCTGTCTCTAACTAATCTTATGCAGGCATCATCAAAGGTCTTTCAGTATCTGTATCAAGTACAAGCAACTTAATAACCCTGTTAAAATATTTAACATATAAAACAATATGCCTGTGAAAACAAAACAAAGTTGTCTCATAATTTAGCTTTGACTTTAGAACGTATGTCAAATAAAATGCGAGATCCTAGTGTTAAGGTTGCATATATGTGGCCTGTTTTGGGGGTTTGACCAGCGGTTGCTGTCTGCTTCCCCAGCTACTCAATTGACCGTCATTACACAAGCTGCTCCTGTGTCTCTGTAACCTGGATGACCCAAGCTTTGATATATATTACTCTTGTCCCATCATGTGACCCGGAGCACTTGGCAGCAAGAAAGCACAACACAATTTGAGCGGATCTGTGCTAATCTTCTTAATTATCTGCATTTACATATTTCAAGATCTGTAGCTGCTTTTTGAGGAACTTCAAAAAGTTAGCAAACACCCAGTGCCTGGAGATACAAGAAGTGAGTTACTTGTCACTCAAGCAGTCACACTGGTTTTTTGCCTGCCAGGGAACAGTAATTAAACTGACAAGAAAGCTTTGGCAGCCTGTGCCAAAGCTTGTCCATTTGTCCCCACACTTTGGGGTGACGTTTTCACTGCAACTCTGTCTCCTATCTTGCCTTCAAAAATGATATTTCAAGGGTGTGAAAGAGCTGTTGAAGAAAGCCACAGAAAACAATAGACAGAGAGATGACTGGAGTTTATCACTTCTTGTAAGGGCTCACTCACTTTGTCAGATGACTTGCTGTACTTTGCAATTACTGCAAAAATAACAACAAACTATTTAAAGCGATTTCCTCCTCTCCCTCATTTGCTCTCACTATTTTCTACTGACTTGTCAAGAAGTGTATTGTGTTTTGTCTGCTAAAAGCACACTGTGAGTCAGGAAGCAGCTTAATAAAGGATGAAAAATACACTACCTGCATCCCTCAGATGCACTGTACTTCTGCACGAGCTATGGGTACTACCCAAAAGACACAACTCTGGTGCTTTGCATAGTTTTATGGTACAATAGAAGAAATCTTTGCAGCATAAAGCACCATTAAGGGTTACTCCTCCTGCTTTGCTCTGAGTATAAAAAAGAGTTAAACAGGATACCTGCAGTGTTATCCACAATTACTATTAAAACACAGGCTCCCAGTTAAGGTGCTTATGGCTTAAATGCATGAGAAAGGATTTTGGATCTTTTGCAGCAAGCTATAGATATATTATGATGGTTTAATTACCACACCCAAGTATATACTGGCTTTTGAGCTCCCTTAAGAACTTAGCATGTTCCAGGGTTGTAGCCAGATGAGCTCAGTTTTTGGAAGAGCTCACCCCAGAATAACAGAAGAAAAAAGTTGTGTATTCTCTCCAACATCTTCCATCCAAATACTGAAGCACAGTGCTGATAACGTGAGAAAATGCAGCATAATTTGCCCTTATACAGAATTGCACCGGTTAAATTGAAAATAGCAAAAAAGTAAATGAATGCATGCAATGAAAATTAAATGAGATTTATATTGCAGTGTTCAGTATCTAAGGCACTTTTAATTACATGTGTAAGGAAGTGTATTCATCTAAAGTGTGTTATAGCAAGTGACATGCCTCCTTTAAAATGTGTTAAAAAATTAACATGCTGATCCTCAAACTGGTACAAAAACTGACAGACTCCATTGATTTCAGCAAAGCTATGGCACTTTTTGGCAGCCTGCTATTTACCCAATTTTTCAGCCTCTTGCTTTTCATAATAAAATAAAATCCATTGGGTGAAATTTCAGCCCATCCATGGTGGACCTGGAGAATGGTCTATTCCTCTCCTTTTCCATCAACATTTATGTATTTTCATCTTCTTGTCTCCCTGCAGAGACTATCTTTAAACCACATAAACCCAGTACTTGTGTTTCTCTCTTTTTTTAGGCCACTGATAATTTGTGTTGCTCTCCTCTGGAGTTTCTTCAATTAGCCCATGTCTTTCCCAAAGTGCAACGCCCAGAGCTGGAGCCAGTGCTCCAGCTGAGGCCTCCTTGATGCCAACTGGAGTGGAAGCACATGCTTATTTATACAGCCTAGTGGGGTGTTCGGCTTTTGTGTGGTGCTGTGACGTAGTTTACTCTTATCCTGATTGCTGCCTGTTCTCTCTCCAGCTCTTTTTACTAAATTTTACCTTACCAGCCATCCAACATCATGCCTTTCTGCCCATTATTATTCCTGAGGAGGTGAAGCAAGCACCTTTCTAAGATGATGATCCTCTTACTATTTAAGGCACATACATCCATTTGGCTGAAGTTAATCCTCACCTCTAGAAATACATGGATAACCTCTCCAAACAGGGCACTGCCTGCAAATTTAGTAGGTGTATTTCCTACTCCATCAGGGAGTAGGAATCAGTGACCTGATTCCTATTCAGGAATCCTGAGTAGGAATCAGGGATCAGTGACCACTAGACCAAAGCCTTGAGAGCTCTTGATATATCCCTTTGCTCTACGCCCAGATAAAAACATGAAAGAAATTCCACCAACTTCAGTGACACTCCTGACACGTAATTGAGCAACATAAATAGATGATGAAGGATGCCCTATCAGAGTCCTGGGCAGTGACCAACCAGCTTCCATGCATACACATCCATTTGGATGGAAGCAGGAGCTATCTGTATGCGGAACATACAGCGGTTTAAGCTAAGGTATGCTCAACACATGACCGGCACCCCCTAGCTCCATGCATAGCACTGATTCAGTGCCCCCTGTCTCTTCTGTGATTTTGCTTTGCTCTTCACAAAATGTGTTAAAAAAACCTAAAAAAAAACCCAACCAACCAAACAAACAAAACTATCCAAAAAACCCATCCCCGGAGCAAAATACAAGTCTCCAGACAGAAACAACCATGGAGCAGTTATGGGATGCTGAATAGTAACTCTGGGATACTTCCTCACATAGACTTCCTTAAAATTAGTTTTTCAAAACACATGCACATCATAATTTTATATTATAACAGAAGACAGTTTACCCCCCCCCCCCCCCCCCAACAACAAAAACACAAGAC
>VXBJ01002636.1:701917-876052 GCA_013400055.1 Nycticryphes semicollaris | reverse complement strand
TTTTTTTTTTTTTATTTTCTGTGAAATCAAAATAGCAAACCCATTCCAATGTGCCTAGGACACGACTTCATGGGGGTCTGAGCAACCATAACTCCAGCTGGCTTCAACACCAAGGCAGGTGGTCAGCAGACCCCAGCTTCAGGTTTTGAGAGCTATTTTATGCACAGGAAGAAGACTATTCATTAGTGCCTTTTAGCACAGCAAGTGTCTTTGGCATTTCTTAAAACAGCATTACTCATACCGCCTGGTCTCATAGATTTGTGTTGTCCCCCTGAAATCAGTGCTAGTAGGGGTTGCTCAGAAGCTGACCACCTTGTGATATAGTCAGCACTTAGTTCCCTATTTAGACCCTAATTCATGTTGGGCTACATCTTTTTTGAGAGAAATCTGACTCGTTTCCACCAGGGCATTTTGGGTAACAGGTAACTGCTCAACAGAAACACAGAACAGCAGAAAAGGTTCCCCCAAACGGTCAAGTTATTTGCTGCTAAATCAGTGAAGCTGCATTAGTGTTCAACTTGTCCAAGGACAATGTCTATTTTCAACTCACATTACATACCTTTTCTCGTGAAACAGAGACCTATATACCAGGAAATCTTTCCAAATGCATCAGTATATCATGATATTATTAAGGTTCTGTTTGCTTTTCATAACAAGGGAATTGTTTCCTTCAGTCACTGGGGTGTCCTGTAGCACAATCTAAAACTGAAGATTAAAATGGGTCCTAAACTGCAGTCTCCACTGCAGGTGTGACAGAGAAAGCTCTTACCTAAGCATCTGCCACAATGATAAACAAGTTACCAAAAAAAAACCCCATTCACCAGGAGGAATTTAATTTACAATGCATTTTGTGTAAATATTCCATTGGTTTCACATTCACATTTTCTAGCCTGGTGCATTATAATCACGGAGCTGTTAGACCTGATTGCATTACTTTGGTGCACTGGGAAAAAAAAATCGTGTTATAAGTATGGGAGCTATGCTGCAAAAGCTTCCTCCATGCATGACAGCCAAGCCTATTTATTTCAAGCTTATGAGTAAGGACTTTACAAATCCACTGCTTGTTCACACCAATATATACTTTTTAATTTACATAAAACGATTAGATATGTTTTGGCTGGGTTGGGCTGCTGATTCTCTGCAGTAAACCAGGAAGAGTAATTAATTTTTTCTATACTGTAGGTCCAACGTGTATGGCACCTTGTGTTTAAATTGCATTAATTCCATAGCTACTTTTACACAGGAGCTCCCAATTACTGGGACACTCATTTTTAGAAAAAAAATAAAATATGTATTTTGCTTAACTTTGAATGCTGGTTACAGTATTGCTTGGCTTGACACAAAGAAAATATGGCTTCCTTAGCATAAACTCAAGCAGACAGGTATTCATAATGTGTTTTTAATGGTTTTATATATATATATCTATATATTTGTCAATTTGGTTTTCTAATGACCAGTCTGGCTCACTGTATGCTCAAGCAAGAAAGCAAGCCTGGCTGTAGCCCAGACTCCAGTATGTCCCCATGCATGGAGGGAACATGCTCTTTGCCTCCTTATTTACCCCTTTTTTCCTCTTCTTGTCCCACTAACCCACTGGCATGCACGGCTGGGGTTTATACTGTGCAGCTTTGGACTACCACAGAAGAGATTTGCCATCACAGTCTCCAGCATTCGGGTACCTGAGACACACATGGAGATTTGAGTCTTTTCTTATGTACTGCAACCGGCTGCTGCCAAGAGAGCATCTGACAAAGCCATGGTCTGCCAGGTGTTTTTACTCTTCCAGGAGCCTTACAAGGGTACATTTCTTGTTTATCTGCTGCCGCCCTCCTTCAAACATATCCTCTCAGAAGCCACTACAAACAACGATGTAGCCTTGATGATGCCTTGAAGCAAAGGCAGTGGGCAGTCTGATCCACCACCAATGTCAGCCCTGCTTTGAGTGAGGGGGTGGACAAGTTGAAATCTAGAGGTCCTGTCCAACCTGAATTAATTTAACTTTGTACACATGATAGGACAGTAAGACTTTTATGATGCCTGAAAACTGGACACAACAAAATACTAGCATGTCCTTCCTGATGAAAAACAAACCCCGCTGTATCTCAGATATTATGGCTAGAGAAAAAAGGTACCTTTAAATTTGTTTTTGTTCTGTGATTTTTTTTCCCTAGGAAGACAGTGAACACGTTTTGTTGGGCTTGGTTTGGTTTTACTTAGCTTTTAAACATCATGTGGTAGTAGTCCCCATGGCTCAGTTTAGATTTCTTTGGTTTAGCAGTCCGTTTATGCTTGTCTTTGACTTTTTGTTTCTAAACAGCCACTAACTGTGGCTGGGGAGGGCTTGACACAGACCCCATCGTTAATCAGAGGAACTTCGCTTTAGTGGATGGCATTTTCCAGCCGCGATAATTGCTCCTAACATGGTCACATGAAAAACTGTTTGTGGGCGTCCTCGGTGTCACGAGTTGCGATCAACTGCGCGTTGAGGAAGGTAGATCATTCTCACACTAGACCATTAGATGATACTCCTTTGAAAGCTTTGCCAGCGGGCTGTGTCCGGGGAATTACGCTTGAGGACTTGGTGAAACCTTTCTCCTATTAGGGTCTGGGAGAGAGTAACGTGCTGGGGCCAGGGGGCTCTGTTTGGATGACCTTCTATGAGACACAGAAAAGAACATCCAAACAGATAGCAATTTTTGATGCAGAGAACACATACCAAAGGAGGTAACAGGACTGGAGTGTTGCAAGGCATCTGGAGGAAAAAATACCCAAATAGCTGGCATTGCCTAGATGTTGCTTTTCCATCAACTGACAATGAGAATGATTGCTCCATTTCCATCAGGTTTTTTCCCAGCAATGCTTTCTATCTGCCAGAGTCGTGACCCTACCTCAGCTTCACATTTCCTGACCCAAGAATATTCCCTGTTGACCCTAATCAAAGCTATTTTGAGATGATAACGAATTAACAAGTCTCCCCAAGAAAAACGACCTATGGTTTATCTGGGTCACCCAACTCCGGGAAAACTGTGACCTCAGCAAACTTACAGCAACTATTTCAAGAACATGCATTATCTTCGTTGCCTTTGTTATCTGAAAAAGGGGGCTGAATCTGGAACATATTTGTTCAGGACACAACCTATGCTGGATCTATTTAGAAATGTCATAGTTTGAATTTAGATAGTAAGTGAGCTAACAAGGTAAGAACTTAACCCTTCCCCCTGCTCGCTCTCTTCATCTCACCTAATTTCCTTCTGTCACAAGTATTAACTGGTCATTCTCCCAAATATACCCAATATTGTTGTATCTCTTTATACAAGCCCATAAAGTCAACACTATTTAAATTTGCCCAGGGCATGTCCTTTAATAATTCCACTTTAATAGCGCATAACCTACTAAATATCTTAACTGACAAGACTGCTGTTTGTTTGCTTGCTAGTCTGAAATGACAAAAGACTGAAATGATAGCTGCATGAGGTTTATTTGCGATAGTAAGTTTGGGTAAAAATATTGGAAGGTATTTAATAGAAGAAAATTATGGGAAAAAATTTTATTTCCCTGCATACATCAGTAAGAATCATTTGGACTTTCAGTTTATGGTACTTTGACTTGAAATTTTATGAGTGAGCATTCACATGTCAAGTTTATGCATTTTTGCCAAATCCATGAGGAATGCAACTTCATTGAGCCTACACAGTAGCATCTGAAAAATCTGCATGGATATGTGCTGCACAGAGAAGCAGGGTAGACATGCTGGGAGGGACACCACTTGCAGCTGCATCCCCGGTGGCCCCTGGACACCCTGCACTAGACCAAGCACTGGAGGCAGGTTTTCCTTCAATTCCTACTCAGAGCTCAAGGCTCAAATGACCATGCCCTGGGAGAAAAGGAAAACACCTTGACTTCAGCTGGGACTGGTGAGGAACCAGAAGAGATGAAGAATCAAAGGCAAGAGCAGAAAAGCTTAAGGGGAAGGGAGCAGGATCCAGCAGGGTGGATGTAAACCAGGGCAAGGTTGGGGTTCAGCCTACAGTGCTTTCATTTTGACGTTTCCCTGCTGCCAGCGAGATGAGCGGGCTTCAAAACTGGCTTAAGGCTTCCAGTGATCCATCTAGAAGAGTTTCGCTTGCTGTGCTGTGTCCCATTGACAGCAGTGGAGATCTGACAAACTGGGTTGGCACTGATATGGTTCTGCACAATGGAGTTTCAGGCAGTTCTGCTTACTTTAAGACAGAAGAAATTATGGCTCAGTTCCCCCTACTGCTCTGTGACCAAATCAGGGCTGTGCACTGAATGAAGTGATGGGTTGTGTGATGACTGCCTTATTTATTTTAAAAATTGTAAGGTGATCATGGCCATCCACATTCCCAGAACCTGTAAACTGGCATCTGACTAGCACTGATCTTACAGTACTGCTTGTTTAAGCAATTATAATGTAATTTCTCACTTTGCAATGCACAACATAGTTTGCTGCTCACTAGCCTCATTAAGAAATATATTGTGAAAGAATGAAAACACCAGATCTGATTTCTAAATGTTATTCTATGGGCCAGAATAGTTACAGCATAGTACCATGCTTTCTTCCGTCAACTGCATTAATTTTTGGCTACCGCTTTTAAGCAGAGCTGCCAAAAAAATATTTAGATCCTAGGGACATTTGTAAGCCCTGCAGGGCTCCCTCACCTCATTCAATCATCTTTCTCAAACGTATAGAGATGCACATTTTTGCTGACTTCAGGGGCATTCATATACCCAGCAAATCATCTCTGCCTGATCCCATCTGAGACGCTCTGTTTTTATTTATAATAATCCTTAAATTTTCAAGGGAGTATACTAATGTTCAGCTAACCCTATTTATACTAACCCAGATTTAAAGAAAAAGGAAGAATCATTTTTGGAATAGAACACACTCTAAGAAGAAACAACTTAGCATGTTATTTGTCTTATGGAATCATTTAAAAGTAGATCTTCTGATGTAATCAGGTTTTAAACCTATGTTTTTGAACAGATTTGTGTTAAAAAATTAATAAAATACTGGCTTATTCAGATAGTAAAACCAGTTAAGTAAATGTGAATTGTTGTTACCTAAAATAATTAAGTAAAATACCCTATGCATAGCACACCCTTGATCAGATGACAGTTACGGGACATGCTAATCTCAACGCACTTTAAAATAAATGGAAGAGAGTCCTGGGACTCATGAACTCTGCAGAAAGTTTCCTTTGACTGCCTATATGCATTTCAGCAACAAAACCATCCTGATCTTGTTGTTTGCTACCAAATTTGATCATGCGCACATATTGGAAGGCAAAAACATTCACTGGTCAAGTTAAAAAACATCAATGTATTAAAAAAAAATCACAAATCAAGATGAAAAAATGCCTAGCATGTTAGAAGCTGGGCATTTCGAGCATGATTTTGCTTTATCTTGCCTTGGAAATCCAAAGACTAATGTTATCAAGTGATTCTGAGTATGAGTATGCAGCATCACAGTATCTAAGAAGTTAAGTACATCCAGTGAAATACTACTGCAAGAAGCCAGAGCAACAAGGTGTGAAGGCGGGGAGATGTTCACCGAGAGAAGAGGAGGATTCTTGCTTCAGCATTACAGTGAAATACGCAGGGCCTTACCTTCAGGGAAGCAATCTTCAGGCTCCATCAGCTCCTCAGCAAACTCAGGCATCTGCTCCAGCAGTTCTGCAGGATTTGTCAAATCCACTGTGCTGCCTTCAGAGAGACTGATTTCATCAAGCTTGTTGTCAACAAGAGTAAAGATGAGGAAAACAAATTGATCAATTGCTCTGAAGGAAGTACCTGAGTTTTTATTCTACTAACCAATATACCAGCTAAAGCCACCACCACAAGTGCCTCGCCATGCACTTCACACGGTGCCCAATCCTCAAGTGACAGCTCTACCAACCCCGCAGTGAACTAACAGTTGACCCATCAACAAGAACAACAACAAAATTTAACACAAAAATGATAAACACATTTAACACAAAAAGAGATGCAAACCATAAAAAGTTTGTGAACAGCCACTGACTATTAATGGTAGGTGGAAGCCTGGAATGACTGAACCACTCTTGATTTTAAGGCTTTCATGTCCTGAAGGCTCACACCTTAGAACTGGGGGGGGTGAGAAGTGGGGACCTAGCTCCTGAAATGCTGAAGGACAAATCTGAGGACATGTGCTGGGTTCCTGTCTCTGGGGTCTCATTCCTGAGGCTTCTCACTCTCAGTTGATGGGTGACCCTTGCCAGTCAGGACTGTGCTCTTCTCCCTGCTGCCACAGCTTCTCCACTGAGATAAGTCCCTCTGTCACCAGGGTCTGGTCACATGATCCCATAGACACCTACATGTGAGAAGGTTCTTCCAGCTGCCTCATCCCAGGGCTAACTTGTTCCTGCCACAGGATGTGGCCCCTAGCCTTTTGGCCACACACTTCTGGTCCCAAGGTGATGTAGGAAGAGGGACAGAAGGCTTTTGAAGGCCTTTCAGAGGTTCTATTTCTTTCCTGAAATATTTGACACCACCACCTTAGGTGCATTGTTTAAATTCAGCATTTCTCAAATCCTCCTCTGGAAAATGGGGACAAGAATAATCCTGCTCCCTGAAGCATTGGTTGTCTTATCTATTTAGAGCAGGAATCCTCAAGTAGATCTGGATAAAAATTTCTGGGGAATAGATTATTTTCAAAAATTGTTTTAAAGGCTATGCAAGAAATTGGGTTGAATACAGTGAAGGAACTTGATAAAAAACTTATGTTGTAGTTGGAAACTTGGCTGAATTTTATATTAAAAGTGATATGATACATGTTTAAATAAGTCACCTAAATATGAAATTTAAATTTCATTTCAGGTCAAAATTTTCTTTAAAGAGAATTAAAGCATTTTATTTAGAATAAAATGGGATTCCCCCCCTCCCCGCCCTAATTTATTTTACTAATCAAAATAAAACATTTCTGTTTTGTATAATCCAAAATTTTATTTTACTTGATTACTCAGCTTGGCTACTAAAGTGAAAGATCTAATATTTGCCAGCCCTGCTCATGATTTGTTTCTGGCTATATTAGAGCACTGCTAGGCACAAGTGGGCAAATCTGGAGCTGTTATCTTCTATGTGTCATATCAATGCAAAATAGCCATAAGCAGGAGTCGGAAGAGTTGGGTCTTTTGTTAAGTGCCTTATTCTGTTCTCCGAGTACTTACTGAAATATTTTGGTGCTTTATCTTCCGATAGTGTTGTCTCCATTTTGGAAAAATTATACTTACCCATGCTTTTAACAACCTGTGAGATAGTTATATGAGAGATGGCACGTACACATAAAATATTATTTTCATGAGGATGATGGTGATGGGGTTATAGAACAGGTACAGGTTTACATATTTATTATTAATGTGAAAATGGGCCCTCTGTTTTCCGGTACGCACAGTCCATGCAAAATTTATAGCTGAATTCAGAGAAATGCTGAACCTGGGGTAAATTGGGCAAGATTAAACATTCCAGCAATGCTTGCAAGCGGGGACGGAAGCTACTTGTTTGCAATTAGCTGGAGCATTCAGAAGGTCATAGTCTTTGCTAGGGTTTTTAATGCTCTACTCAAAAAGGACTGCAAACAATCAAGAAGAGACCTTTTAAAAAGAGAGTCAGAACAGAAAGCACAGGTCAAAAACATGGATAGATCTTCTAAAAAAATCCATATTCAGAATGCACCTGTCATATGGAGCCCATTTTCTACAGACTGCCAACGGTGTATGATGTTGGAAAAAACGTTATACCAAGTTTTAGCACAGTCAGAACTTTCTGATACTTTTCATTAGGGAATGCATTTAGTCATTATCTGTTCTGTTATGAAGACATCAAAACACACAGCATTGAAATAGTCCTAAATCATATACAGCTGTAGGATGTAGAAAATAGGGGTTCCAATGAGAAAAGCCTTGTTGGATATAATTCCTACCAATAGACAGAAATCAAAGAAAACTGTGAGAAAAATGTCAGCTCAATAGCATTGTCAACGAGAGAGCTGTATTTAGCAGAGACAGGTTAGGAAATTCACAGAACACAATACGGTGCAATTATAATAGACTACAAGGAAAACATCTTAAAGAATCAGGAATTCTTGAGAGTTATTTATCAGAAGCGTTTTTCAGAAAATATTAGAATCCATCAGCATCAAAGGGAGATGGGGACCACGCAAGACAAAACAAATTTTCTTCTGAAAACCTTTCAAAGACAAAGAAGCAGTGAATACAGATTCAGAAAACACTAGACAAAGGTTTGAGGAACTGGGACGAGAAAAAAGAGGGAACGATACGTATGAGAGAGCAGGGAAAGATTAGGAAAGCTTGTAGGAAAGAAGGAAAAGTTACCCTTTGCCATAAAGGTTAAGAGGATTAAGAAGGTTTTCATGAACTCAGTAATGGAAAGAAAGGAGCTAGAGACATAATAGCAATTGATAAGGGAGATTTAACTAACCAAAATTCAGTTGCCTAGGAAAATAAACTTTTTCTTTTTTAAATAATCCAGCGAGGGGATCAATAAAAAAAAAGGGGGGAGAGTCTGTTAGAATTAATACGAATGTAAGTAAAGAAATATTTAGAAAGCCTGAAACATATGTTAATCAGCAGATCCAGACAAGGTGTATTGTAGGGCATAAAGAGATCTGATACACCCAGTTAACACACCATTAGCAATCAATAGTGAATGCTCATGGAAAACTGGAAACAGCCCAGGAGAGCAGCAGTAGAGTAAACACAACACCGAGCCTAGAGAGGAGGAAAAGGGAATAATCATGGGAACCACAGATCACTAAGCACTTGCTGTAGCCTGTGATTAAAGTAAATTAAATAAAGACTCTGAGGAGAAAAGGAAAGTGCTTTATTGGAATGAAATGTCATAGAGACGTAAAGGCAGTGAGGTGCCTGTCCAGTCTGCTAATGGTACTGTGCATAAACGGGGCGCAAAGAGGGCAAAACGGCAAAAAGGACGATACAGAATCTCCTCTTTCTTTCTTGGAATGAGTGAAGGAGGTGTACAAGGCAGAGGCAAGGGGATCCATCAGAAGCCCCTTCTGGGATACCTCCCAGTAGTGCACAAATTGCTGCGGTAGGGGTTAGTTTTTAACAAGTTTCTGGGTGGAGCGGCTGTTTTAAGTGCCAGGACAGGGGTTCCACACCCATTGCTTGTGTGTGCTAATAGTGGCAAATTGGTCTGAATGGGTCTTTCAAAAAGCTTTTAGCAGTGAGATGCTGAAATCTCATTGCAAGCTTGATGTTTGTTCAAGGCTTAACTCTCTTATCTCCCTTCCTCTCTCCCTCACCTATGAAGATCACAGCCTTAATCTATCAAATTGACATATGATTTATAAACCTTAAGAAAATATCTTGATGTCTGTTATAGAAAAAGTCTACTTTTGAAATGAATTGTAATTGTCTTGGATTCACCCATTGCTCCTTGGAGAAAAGCCATCCTAAGGACCCAAATATAACACAAACTTTGTCTTCAGAGGAGATCTGTAGGGATTATTCAGCATTATCTTCACTAAAGACATGGAAAAGGTACTGACCGATACAATCCATGTGTTAGCTGATAACATTAAATTGGAGAGACTATTGAAACCAAGGAAGGAGAAAGGAAAAAAGAAGTGAAACATGGAGAGAATATAGTAAAAGGAGACGACTCAAAACACCACGAATGAGAGAGTTCCAGGAAAATTTCAGTGGAAATCCTGGAAACCTAGAGTAATATTAAAAAATTAGATGTGATTTTGCAGGGATATAACAATGTAGGAAATCTATATGAAAGCATCTTTTCTAGATAATGATGTGGTATTTCCTCTATTTATATTTCTGTGAAAGTTCTATTTGGAATATTGTGCTTACTTTTTGGCAAAAAATCTCCAAAAAGGAAAAACTGAAGGAGTTGCAAAGAAAGAGGTAAAATAAGTAAAATAAAGGTCACAGAGATACTAATTTATGAGAAGTAATGAAATGAAAGAACAGTGGCATTTGATTTCAGGGGGTAAGCCAAAGACAAAAGGAAGCAAACAACAGTCTATTAAATTAAGCAATATTAATTCATAAGAAAAGAATGATGGATAAATTGGTAAAAGAGAGAAATAAAACGATACTTTGAAAGGGTAAAAGAAAAAAAAAAGGCTGGTTAGTATGGCCATATACTCAGCTATGAAATTTTTTTCCAAACAAGTGAATTGTTTGCTTTGGTAAATACGTTTAAAGGTAGATTCCACAAAGCTGTACAAAATATTTTATGGGACAGCGTTTTGGCAGAGAAATCAACCTGTTTGTACTCTAAGGTCTTATCCACCTGTGACATCAATGGTTTTATTGCTATGGTGTCTTTCTGATGATTTATATTGGATGAATTTTTAATCATATAATGTATTCTTCCCTGACATCAACAGTGTTTTATTCAGAATGCATTCAATGCTTCCTGTTATTGACTGAATCACTCAAAGCCCTGCCTCTTGAGCATACCAAATCTGTTAAGTTACTTCCTTGCAGTTGCTAGCTTTATTTGGCTAGTCCAAAGTTCTTGGGACATTCATCAAAAAGATGATTAACATGTCCTTGTGTGCCAGCACAAAGATTACTTCTGAATAGGAGGACTGTAAGTATGTAACATCCACGCAAGATCTGGCCCTCAAAAATAGTATCCTTTGGGCTTTGTTCTTTCATGTTAGCATTCATAGCCTCATGTGAACTTCCGTTTGACTTCAAGTCATCCCTGGATTATTGCCATATCCCTCCACCTCTTTCTAAGCAGCCACAAATAGAATCAATTATACTCTACTATAGAAAGCTGACATTTGTGTCCCAGGACCCTTTGAAAGTTGAGGGAGGAAATGGGGATTATTTCTTTATCACGATGTTGCTGAATATATCAAGGCTAGAATGTTCCTGTTTTATCATGGCATTTCATTATAGCACTAACAAAGGACATAGTTTTCCAGCCTCCATGTTAGGATCACAGGGTTTATCTGAAAAACATATTTAAACATGAAGGATACCTAATGCCCTGATAAAAGAATTTCTGGAACAGTCTTTTAATTTCTCCTAGTTATAATGCTTCATCTCACTATTTTAAAGTTTTGGGGTTTCTTTGTAAATATGATTTTTTTTTCCCTCCCTGAGACTAGGATGTCAAATATTAGACATGTTAGATACTAGAAATAAATTCTTTACTGTGAGGATGGTAAGACCCTGGAACAGATTGCCCAGAGAAGTTGTGGATGCTCCATCCCTGAAGGTGTTCAAGATCAGGCTGGATGGACCTCTGAGAAACATGGCCTGATGGGAGGTGTCCCTGCCCATGGCAGGGGGGTTGGAACTCAATGAACTTTAAGGTCCCTCCCTTCCAAGTGTAACCATTCTATGATTCTATGATTAGAGTTTCCTCCCTTTAAAGTTTACCTGCTTTTCTTTCTGAAGATGAAGTTCAATATGGCAAGAGGTATTCTGGCAAGGAGGATTGCTCCTTAAAGAAATCTTTCATGGCTAGAGGATTTCTGGTTACTGTGAGAGTAATTTAGCTCACCTCAGTGCACAACTCATTACTATAGTTACCCTGGGCTCCCTTTATAGTCAATGGAGAGAAACAGGCGCTTTTAGAGGATGATTCATCTGACCCAACTTAAATGTTGATTTCAGTCAGAGATGAGACACATTTACCTAACTACATTGGCTCCAGATCCTTATTGACTATAAAGGGGCCTCAGATGACAAGTGCACATGCAGATGTCTACACCTAATTCAGTTAATTGCACCCCATACAACAATATGAATCAGCAGGCCTGGAGAATATGAACTTCAGCTTTGTGATGGGTCTGTTTCCTGGTGTCCCATCAAGATTTCTCCATGAGACTGCTCCTGCAGGGTACAAACTTGCCAGCAGTTTTATAACAGAATTGGAAAAGATGTGAATGCATGTTGAAACTATGCGATCCTTTCCCTTTCATTAATTCAGTCCCCACAAATCACCACTCCAGTCTCAAGGAGATGTGGAGTTCCCCAGACTCCCAGAACATCACCCAAAACCTCCAGTTGCTGATTCCAAAGAGAGAAATCCATCACTCTCTAATAATAAAGGGAAAGTTTTATATCAATAAAATGCTAAATCTGAATGGGAAAAAGCCCTAACAAGTCATCAAGTAAGGTAGAGGGAATTTAAAGCCTGAAGTCATTCATGTACAGTACAAATACGTATATTTTTAGTATTTGTGTTTATAAGGACAACAACCACCTACAAATTCAAAATAAACATTAATGTGTATACATCAAGAAACAATGAGTGAGCTGCACTTTGGCAAACGTCAGCTGAATGATACCAAGGCTTACTAGTTAGTATCTGCCTGTCAGCTACTTAAACTGTTGCACCTTTCTTGAGTCTATGTGCTAGCCTGGAAAGAAATGGTCATCTGTGACATTTAGCAGATGCTCTCCAGTGAACTCAAGGTACAGATCTGCCAAGTCAGCAGACGCCATTCTTACAGCCACTTTTCAGTAGGAAATCACACATATATTTGCTCCTAAAATAAGATAGTAACATTACAGACGATTTTGTGATATTTCTTTTTTTCACAGAGCTTCTTGGAATCCCATTTTAATTTTTAATGCACATTTTCCAAGCTTTCTGATAATTTTTATGACAACAAAATCCTCTCTTTTCTTTCCTGAGACTGTAATATCCACTATGTGCTTTTGCTTTCCTACCGCTTGACAAACACGTATTTTTGACAACCCCACATAAATCGGTGACATGCACTACAGAGATGGTGCAATGGATTGCATGCAGTATCAGGTAGGAAAGTTGTTTCTGTTACCTCTTTTTGCCCTACTGGAGGTGGTGGCTCAGCCTTCAATTGCTTATCCACGTGTAACTCACTTAACTCTTCACAAATCTCAGAGTTTTGACTCCGGCCGCCTGGGCTTTGGCATCGCTGCCCCCTCAGCTGCAGCTGTTTTTCCTGCTGGAAATAATCCTAGATGGGTTTATTTTCCTTTTCTTTGATAGCATGCTTATTTCTTAAGGAGAACTCCCCAGCTAGAAGAGAAAATAGCCTGGACTATACTTGTCAGGGGACAACATCGTAAGGAAAATGACAAGAAACAAGATAACATGAGTTTATGCTGTAACTCTTGTGCTTTAGTGTCTGGATATGTCAAGATATCTGGATGTAGAAAATGGAAATACAAATAAGCCAACTTTTTTCTGAGCTGTTGTTGCTGGATAGGAGGAAATTCCCTTCTGACCTCTATTTTGAGTCTGGTTTTTGAGGCACAAGCTTCCTCCAGTGACCTGAGGCGCACAAAAAGGTGTTTGCAGTTCAGTGGAATAACTGAGGGATGGACTCTGAGGCCTTGGCGATACTCAGTGTTACAGCTGGAGAAAGGCAAGAGTGCAATACCCAACGCTCTGCTGTGAGTCTGCTGGAAACAGTGTGGGAAAAAAACACACCCAGAGGAGACGAAATACACACTGAAGGGGATGAAATCACAAAGTTCACAGGAAGAGATAAAAGGTATCTAAAAGTAGGTATGGAAAAACTGCAGATAAACACGTACAAATACACGGCTCCTATTCAACAAAACACTTAGGACTACTTTGCACCCACTGATGCCAATGAGACTGAACCACAGGTTGGAAGGAGAGCGCATCCTGAAGTACTTCACTAAAAAGGGATGGATTCTAGAATCAGAACAATAAGTTTTTTTTCCACTACAAACACATCTGACTAGAGCCAGTGCTTGCTAGACCCAGTGCCATTAAATTCAGCCACTTCTTCCTGGGGTGATGATCATTGCTGCTGAGCTCTCTGGAAGTACTCCCAGGACTAATGGAAGAGGGGAGTACATTTGCAGGGCTGGTCCCTACATGTGGAGGCCCAGGTTCTTTGCCAGTGTAAATCAGTGTGGCATTATTGATTCACCTGAGGCAGGGGTTTCTCTGAAAATCCTGTAGTTCATCAGAGCACTATCAGAGCACTACCATTGTTCATGCCATTACTGATGCTGCTACTAAAATATTAATAAAACTCTAGCTGGTTTCAAAGGGTTGGGCTGAATTGCTTACAGAAGGACTTCCATGCTGAGAAAAAAATTACAAGCATAACAGGATTTCAACAGTAATTATTTAAACCTATTTATCTTTCACTTGTCCACCTTTTTTTTTTACCTTGGCTTGACTGACATTCAACGTTATTCATGTATTAAGTGAGTTTCCCTTCCCCAGGGAGCTGCAGCCTACCCTCCTCAGTTCTAAAGCCACATCACCACAGGAAGTCCCTCAAGAGGTACTAGGAGCAGAAAAACACTTTATTCCAAATATAACTATCTGAAAGAACAGATGACACAAAGGAAGCAGTTGGTTAAGCAAATTGCTCTCCGTATAAATGCTTTCGGACTGTCAGGTTTGTACCAGTCCTTTCAAATGTCGTTCTGTGTTTCTAGCAAATTAATTTAAAATCAAATTACTTGTTTCCTGCTTCAGAGGGCATGTGGTCTAAAATATATTCTAACTTTAATAAATTAAATTATGCATGTCCAAGTCTGTATCCTCTGCATAAGAATGTATTACATACAATTTCTAGGCACAGTTTAGCACTGATCTTCACGGGCCAGAGATTGCTCCATAATCATCGAGTTACAGTTCTATCCCTGTCAAAAAGTAACACTCTTTAGGGCGCATCTTTGGAAATAGTGTAATATTCAGGGGAGAAGCTAACGTGAGAGGCATAGCATGCACAAGTAAGGCACTCAGCCATAAAAAGGGGTTTTTTAATGCAATGTGCATACAACGTAGCACCAAGTAATCTGAATGGCATGGTATTGGTTATAGCACTAAAACAACAGAAGCAATTGTTTCATATTAAAAGTGCAATGCAATCTGAGGCGACATCTCAAGTTCATTTGTGCAGAAAGGTTGTGCACTCAGATTCATTAGAAACTATGCAGTGTATGAGAACAGACTGTGTAGATCAGTCGATCTGACGAATACTCGAGTTGTTAAACAAATTATTGTACTAAGCTAGAGTCAAATGCCAAACTCACACCAATTCTCTATTTACTAACTCCTCTGTGTCATACCAAGTTTTAGCAACACTTTCCTGGAGACTAAACTCCAGGAAACGTGGACCCAGCTACTTCTCAGAAATCATACTTGTACCATGTATTTGATGAGTTAATTAAAACTGATTAAATATATCCTGTGAAATTATCCAATGGGGGAAACAGACAACAACTCAGTTCATCACCATGTGTTTTCAGACTTGTCTTGCAAATTTACAAGGTGGGAGAAAAGCCCTAAGAAAAATAGACTCTTCAAAGGAATCTGGTTTTATAGGTTGATCCCAAAAGGAGTCTTAAGGAACCAAATGAGTTTCTGCAAACAATTGACGCCAGTCCTGGTAAGCCTAGTAAGCCATCAGGGGATGCAATGGTTTCATTTCCAGCACACAGTCCCTGAAGATCAGCATGGACCTGTCTGGGGAAAGGTGCCTTTGGTTTATGCTGCTTAACTTTGGACTGTTTGCTTTTGTTCTGATTCCAGATGATTCGTTCTTCTGGCAGCAACGGCAGCAGGTTTATCTCCTGTAAAGCTCCTCACTGTGGGTGGTTTATATAATTTGTTTTTAATTTTTATATCAAGAACCATGTTGCCAAGGCAATACATATTATGCTAATATTTATTGATTCAGTTGTTTTCATTATTTATAAAGTGAAACCATTCAGCTTTGCAAAAACTTGGTGCGTGCAAACAGAGGGCTGGGAGCCCAGGACAGACCTCAGCTTCTTTAAAGCATAAACCAAAGTTTGCTCACCTCTGCTCTGATCTGTGCCCTAAAAAGAGGTGATCTGCCAACACCATATCAGTGATTGCACATGGAGGAGGATGGACTCAGTGTTGTCCCTTTGCGTGCTGCAGGTCAGTCGTAGCACCAGAAAAACAGCAACCAGATTGAAAATAGAGCATAATCTGGGTGACATCTCAAGTGTGTTTGTGCAGGGACCCACATACTTGTTTGCTGACACAAATAAATACAAAGGCTCCACGCTGCATTCTGCCTCTGAAAAGCACAGATCGGCTAATTGTTTCAGGCTCAAATGGGGATTAGTGCAAATGCCGCTCCTTTGGAAAGAGGACTTGCTGTTGGCAAAACAAAACAAATACCTGTCATCAGCACAGACTCACTTTACTCCTTCCCTGTGGAAATATAATTTTTTCCATCCTGTGCAAACAAATTTAGAAAGAGGATCCCAGGACCTGCCTTTTGTATGGTGATCAGCTCAGATGGGTTCTCCTAACACTTCACTCACTCCCCAGATCATGACCCTGGCTTGTAACATTTGTTCCCTGATTCCCTGGCCACAGTTGCTGTGGGAAAGACGATGTGCAAAGCCTTTGATAGCAGGAAGCTTCCTCTCCCAAGCCAGTGGGGAGGCAAGAAATGGGAATTGTCTTTGGAGCCCTCCCTCCTTGAAACTGTCACTGCAGAGCCAGCACAAGCAAAGATGTAGGACTGAGCATGATAGACTTAATTTATTTTCTGGGGTGGACAGGGTATCCTCTCTCTCTGGTGAGCCAGTAGAATTGAAACTGCCCTTTACACAGTCCAAAGTGCAATGGGCAGCTTCAACCTTATGCATCTTCTCTGCTTCCCACCAGGCTTGTGCATCCCTCTGTCTCTTTGACAAGAAATTTTGAGACATAAATGCGAATTCAGGGATGTCCAGGTTCTTCAGTCACTTTCCAGGAATGAGCTGGTCAGGACATTTCCAGGGGCAGAGTAGTGGGGGCTTCGCCTGGTTACCCCACCTAGATGTCCGCACACACTTGGTCCTACAGGTGGGACCCTATTTTCCTATGGGACACTGCCTGTCAGAGGAAGCAGACAGACAAGGATGCTGGCAGCAGAAAAATCACTGCTTTAGCCATTCATACATGACTGACACTATGAAACTGATCCTTCTCAAAAAATGCATCTCAACAGAGCAGCAATTAGTCCTTTAATAGGTGGCAACATATTTTAACCTGCAAAGCTTCCTGTAGCCAGTTTTCGGATATGAAAACCATAATAGGAGTCAGAGGAGCTTTTCACGTTCAGTAAAACCAGTTCAGCAGCGTGTGACATGCATGGTTACGAGTGGACTTTTTCCTCTAAAGAGTAATTGTTGATGTTTATGTTCCTCCTTGCATACAGCTATGGATTTCATAAAATTGCCGTGCCTGGTAGCAATTGGCATCCTTTCTCATCAACAGTTTGTGTCTAGTAACTGGCACCCTTGCTCTGCAAAGGAGCCAAGAAGTAAATGATGGTGAAAACCAAACTGTTTATATCCTACCTCTGTATAAATGGAGAAGCAAGCAGACTGCAGTGATGCTGGAATACGGCAAGCTTGCATTTCTGCCTGGGTGGCACCTGTTTTGTGTGTAAAGTAAACAGGAGACTACAGTCTGAAGAGCTGCCGGGCTGACAGCTCTCAGAGATGCTGAATTCAGTCTTTCTGAAAATTCTTGAAAAATCTGGGCTAAAATGGGAGAGAAATAAATAACTGTGAACAGGGGAAACGAATCGTGGGTTCTTATTACCAGAACAGATCGTTTATGATCTTGGTTCTCCTCTTCCACAAATAAATGTAAATCCTTGTCTCACCAATAAAATCAGTGGATTTATCTTTCTGCACGGTTAGCACAAGAAGAAAAATCACTAAGTACATCAGGAAAATCTCCTCGCTTCCTTAATATGAGAAGAGGAAGATTAATATCACTTATTCTGCTAGGAATAAAAAAAGGCTGGTGTGCAGCTGTCAATTTTCAGCGTGCACATTTAAGAATCATTCTAACCCGCTTTGAAAAATTGTTTCTGTAAAGCAGAGCTGCTACTTGAGTTAGTGAGAAATCAGAGGAAAACCTGGAGTGATACCACACCACTGTGCTAGGACTATAACTAAGACACAGAGAGCACTTGCGCTACACTATTTTCCTTTACAAGTGCATTTTCTTAGCAGAGTACAGCATTTGCAAATGTCTTACTGATGTAAGGCGTGTGAAGTCCTACCTTAAGGTCGCAACACATGTACATAATTTAAGTCCAGCAAATTCTCCAGAGAGGGTGTGAAAACAGGAAAGAGAAAGCCTAAGCCTGATTACTTGAGACTGGTCATCCCCACTCTCCATCCTATGCCACCTGGTACATCATTCCACTTCAGAAGAAACAACTAGACATCAAGCTGGCTTAAGTAGACTGTTTTGGGTTTTTTTTGTTCCATTTTTCTGACTCTTCCCAGTCTTTTCTCTTGCCATTCTTCTATGCAAAAGCCAGAAACAATCTGGTGCAAAGGAAAGAGTCAAACATCAGAATCAGAAGGTGCTTCTCCTATTTGTCACATAAATCCATCTGGATTATTTTTTTTCTTTTTCTTAATGATCCAGCCTTTACACAGACCCTGATTATTAAAACCCAGACCACTAACATGGGTATGCAGAAGAGCAACGTGGACAAACAGGTTAAACACTCTGGGTTCAGAAACTGTTGTCCAGCTCCTGGTGAATGTACCAGTAGATGAAATTATGCCCCTCTACTCAGATGCCTGCAGGTCCCATAGGAGTTTCCAATTGACCTGTCAGAGTTAATGCCATTGTAGTTTGAACTTCACCTATGTAGCTAAACACAGAACTTGTTCTCCTGGTTAAACTCAGAAACACATTTCCCCCTCTCCCCCTGAAAGTTGTAAGTTGTTTGGAAGCAAAGTACAGTTCTTGTTCTAAAAAACAATACACCTGTGAGTACTTAGCTGGATAAAAATACCAGAATCCGGCCCTTAAAATTCAGAATGGTGAAAGTTAAGACTGGCCAGAAACCACAGCTGCTCAGCAGAGACTGTTAAGAGGAAAACCTCCCCTGGAACCAGCCTGCATTGGCATTTCCTTTCATTTTGAATAAAGGTGACCTAAAACTTTGCTAGGCAAACATCATCACAGCCACTAACTGCTGGTCTCTGCACAAGCACTGGAAGCTTTGCCAAATGTTACCCCTCAAGGAGGGAAATGGCAGTTTAGCAGTGCTCCTTCATGTATTCATCCACAACATTTTAAGTGTTTGAACTCTGACCACGGAGGAGCAAGGTATGTTAGTTCTAATGGCTTCTGCCTTGTTGGCCTGAGATTTTTTCCCATACCGGGCATCGCACTGCCCATAATAAAACACAGATTCATTATTCCAAGGGTTGACTCTTAAAATTAGTCTAAGTGGGAGAACTTGGCAAAAAGATGGACTGCCAAAGTTAATTTAGCCTGTTATCAATTCAATAGGCTTAAATAGGCAGTGAAAGTGTTTCATAAGTGTTCATTGTTCAGAGTTCAAGCTAATACCTTCTGCTAAATTGCATTTTGAAGTTTAATCACAATCTACTTTATGTTTCTTTTGGTAATTGGGATCTCTCTGCAGTATAATATGAAGAACTCAAACTAATGGGCTCCTCTGATGGAAGTTTAAAATTTGGAAGTCTGCCTCAAGGTACAATGAGTGAAAGTGCCTGAAATAACCCGGAACCTTTCACCCAATTGAGTCATTAATATTTTGATCATTGGGGAAGTTTCATATTAGCACAGGCCATAACAACAAAATAACCATTATTTTAAATTTTTCCTATTTCAGACCAAAATTAATGGGAGTAATTTCAAACCCCCTGACAAACACACACACAGTCTCACTTGGCCCAGGAGCCGCTGGCGAACTGGCTGCTCTTCATTTTTTCCAAAATGTTAAATGTCGGCATTTTCTTTACCAAAGGGAGAAACAGTGAGAAATGCTCATTTCTGGGCAGGGTTTTGCTTCAGGGAGGGATATGGATACTGGGAAATGGCACCCAGTAAGCTGTGACTGACGTGTAGTCCACGGTCTGGGCACTTGTCCAAATGCATGTTGTCAAGTCCACTACGCCTGATATCAGTTCTTTCAATGCCAGGCTTTTTTTTTTTTATTCTCTTCTCTTCCCCTCTTTCTCTTCTCCATCAGCTCCCTATGTTTCCTGCACCTTAGGCATTATGCTGTGGACAAATATATTTCCCTGCCACCGCGCACTGAATAAGCACCCTAAAACCTTTGTCTGCAGTGTGACTGCTCTAATCACGTCAGCAGAGATCTTGCACGGAGTCTTCTTCTGCCCCTTGGTACTGCAACAAAATAAACACGGATGTCTGGCTATATGTAGAAGCAAAGATGAGGACATAGGTGCTTTAAATCTGCTGCAGTGATTTACAGCCCTTTTCCTTATTCTAATGGCCTTACTGCTATCCAAAGACAATAAATAGAGAATTGTTCTATTTTATTGCTCAAATCAATTAGCAAATAATTGAAGTCCACACAGTTTTCAATAAATGCAAAGCAAAACATACAGTTTAAAAAGGGAGAAATATGGGGAAACTATGCATGTAAAAATAATGAAAAACCCCTGCTGTCTTACTTAATGATTAGTACAATATTAGCCCAAATAAAGCTGACAAGAAGGATGCTCTAAGATTTATTGCCTGCTGTATACATGTGGGCTCACTCTCCTGGCAATAGGAACCAGGGGGTCTTCCACAGAATGCAAAGGTATTTCATCCAGTTGCACTAAAAGAGAACGTGTCCCACAGACTGGAACTGAAAACAGAGAGAATATAAATACTATTTGAAAGGGCATTACAGTTACTGACAATAAAGTATATTTCCTGCAGTAAAAGGCTGAAATTAATGCACCCTGTCAAATAAACACATGACTTCATGGTACCTCTGATTTATGGACGTTAGAATTACTAGGAGCATAAGACGTTGTCCCAAACAATTTTATATAAAAATCTTCATGCACTGACATTTTTATAGCAATTTTCAATAATTTCAGCTACACTTGTGTCAACCTGGAATAATTCTATTGACTTTTACAGAATCACTTCGGGATTTAGGAGCAGGTCTGTAATGCACAGAAATTGTACAGTAAAATTTCCACTATACAAAGGAAACAGATGTGGTTCCAGATGCAGATGGTGAACTCTCTGTTACCTGAGATGTTTCAGCCTTTTTTCTATCTTACAAATGATGTATCATCACTAAAATAAACTTACAAGCTCTGTGCAGAAATTAGTGTTTGAAATCTTTGACCTGGTGTTATGAGAAAGCTAAACCACGACGATCCTTATGGCCTTCTCTGACCTCAAAATTATGGCACTCTTACTGGTAGAAACATGCAAAAAAAGCCATCAGAAACAGTTTTGCCTAGTCAAATGAAATAAAATGAGTCAGAAATTCTGAAATAAATATGGGGAAGAGAATAAAAGCGTGGGGTTCAGTACCACTGAACAGAGACTGTGGTGGCAGCCATTTCTATTGGTGATGCGTACAGAGGCAGTTATAAAGTCTGGAAACTTGATTTTCTTGGGAGATACATTTGGTGGAGCCCCAGACAAGGCCAAAAAGGTGAATATGATTGAGAAAGCAAGGTGTGCTCTGGAGAAGAGAATACTCATTCGGTGTGCAAAATCCAAGCAACGTATACCCCCTCAGGTCCTCTGTGCCAACCTATCCTAAACCTCTTGAAAATCATAGCAAGGGTGCTGCTCTGCCTTGAAGGGGTCTCAGAAAAGGACACTGAGAAGTGCATCTGATAAACCGGGAAAACCTGAGAGGCAATGAAAGACATGGTCCCCTTCCCACAGGCAATATTCCCTGCCTGGTCACTGGAAGGTGAGCACTAGCAGGCAGAGCAGCAACTCTCTGCTATTTAATATTTTCCACAACCAGGCGTAAGCCTTGGGCAATCAGGATGGCACAAATTGGGTATGGGGGGAGCTGGGACCTGGTGGCCATGCATGGAAAAGCAGAATTCCTATGGCATGTCGTGCCTGGTGTGGAGGAAGGGGTAAGGAGCTGCAAAGCTCTCTGTCCTGGTAGCAAGCAGCCAGCACTTTCCATATGACCCAATTAGCCACTCCGTCGGAACAAATCAATAATGGCATTTTCTGAAGACAAGCAGGCAAGTGCTGCTGGCTCGGCACTGCGCTGCATGTGAAAATACAAAGGTGTTATCTCTGTGGAAAGCAGGGTCCATGCCTGGCTATGTCACTGTAGAGGGGGAGAATGTGAGATGCTTTTCAGACTGCTGTCACCAAGAGCCACAATCCATCACAAGCACGGATCTCCTCCGTGGCATGCTATAGACAGATCAAGTTGAGGGCAGTCATTTGAGTAAGGCAGCACATGTAGTAATTAAATTTAAGAAAGGGGAGAAAGCAATAAGAGCCCTGTCGGGCTGCCTCAAACAACAAGGAAATGGCAGAGCCATTTTCTTAGGTTGTACTAATAAAATTTGCTCACTGTAGGAACCCATCAATGCAGAAAAGGATGCGAACAGCATGCAGAAAGACCTGGATATCACTGAGGGTCTGGGGTAATAGAAACAAGACTGAGTTCAACAGTAGAACTGCAGGACACTGTACTTTGAGGACTGATTCAGGACATCCAGCATTACTCATCTGGAACCTTCTTTTAGTCCATTAATCACAGGCTTCCTCTGAACCACAAAGTGATGTCACTATGAAAAAGTCACAGGCTGTGGGCTTGAAGCTTGAGCAATACTTAAGTAGGGGTTTTGAAGATTTGAGCTTTGGACATACATATCTAATGAAAAAGGTACAAACCCCTCTAATGCCTGGAACTGTCAGTGTAGTTAAACTGCAGGTAAGTTCTGGTAGAATCCACTGCATCAGTAGGACTGTCCTGCACACACTGAATTGTCTCATCATTTCACTGTCCCCGTAACTGGGTTCTTACTCTTTCAGGAAACTGAAAGCTGATGTCATATATGAAAAGATGGTCTTTATAAGCAATTAAAAAACAATCTATAGAGGTTCAAGAAAGTAATTTCTACATTTTAATCATACAGAAAGCCAAAATGAGAACCTCAGAGAACCTTGAGAAGATGCAGCCAGCACGTTACTGTGCCTGCTGCTGAGTTTTTTTTTTTTTTCCTGCTAGGACAACCCATGTTTAAATTACACGTCTCAAAGACAGAGGAAAAATGAGAGTTATTCTTGTTCTTAGTATGAGGCTAAACTTATCATTAAATCCTGAAACAATCTGGTGGACTGACAGGGAGAGACTTCCACACCATTATGAGCAGGTCAAGGAGTAGGGGATAAAGACATAAGCTGAAACATTGCAGTGACCAGCTTTAACACAAGTATCCCACAATAATGACAAATGAATTAAGTTCAAGGCAGTCCTTTCTCAGCCTCTCTCCTCTTCTGCCAGTTTCCTGTGCCTCTGCCGATTTTAATTGTACAGCTTTTCTTTCCCATTCCTCCACCATGTGTAGGGGCTACAGGTCCATGCCTCCTGGCTCTCTGAGCCAGCAGAGCAGCTCACTTGTATTTCAATAACCAGCAGAGGTTTAGAAGCTATCAGGTGGGCTCGCTCCTTCAAAACCCTCTCAATGGCAGTGCCACAAATTGGTAGCTTTCAGGAAGACGGCTGCTGCCAGAGTAAGCTTTGCTAGTAGAAATGGCAGCTGAAATTTAAACTGAGACATTTCCATTACTCAGAGGATGGTGTGCAGGCGCAGATTTCTCATTACCAGAAATTTCAGACTGCTGTGTGTAACACTTTGGGGAACATTTCTCACAGCCACAACAGCTTATTTTGGAGTAGTTTGGTGACTTTTGGGGAAGAGAACCGGTACAGGAGCTGCGAGCTGAGCTGATCATCACCTTAAAACATCCCATCAGGATCAACAGATTTGCAGTTCTGCCCAAGAACAGTCTCCCTTTACCTCTCCACAATGAAGAATGAGTCTGGATTTATGCAAACACAGGATGAACAGAACATGGTCCATGATCTACCACTGACAGAGAAAGTATAAAGGACTAGATCTACCCAGCTGTGCTCCTGAGAGACATATAGATACCTTCCCTGTTTATGCACCTCCTTTCATCTCCTCTCCCCTGCTATCACAGAAAAACCCACGTGCAAGAGGAGGAAGGCAGGTTCTGGCTAAGTTGCCAAAGGGCTGCTAAATTCCAGGTCAGCCAACAACTTTAAAGGGAAGCAGGGTACACATACACATTCTTGTTGTACATGCTAAAATATTTAAATATGTAAAAATATGGATNTTTATTCCCCAGGTCTGCCCTTGATACACAGGTTAGCGCATGTGACGCCCATGACTGTATCCAGGGAATTGGGATTTTGTGGTGATGTCCAGGTACAAAAATTTAATAAATAAATTTAAATAAAAACAAATTTAATAAATAATACTTAAAATAACCTAGATGTTGATCAAGAGACTTTTTTGTGGGTCCAGAGATCATACGTCTTTGGAATGGACACCATTAAAAGTGACAGATCTTTGAATCGTTTGGGATCTGCTTTCTCACGGCTCTTCTTATGGAGACATTTACAGCTGTGCCAATTTATGANGTAGAAATGGCAGCTGAAATTTAAACTGAGACATTTCCATTACTCAGAGGATGGTGTGCAGGCGCAGATTTCTCATTACCAGAAATTTCAGACTGCTGTGTGTAACACTTTGTGGACCATTTCTCACAAACGCAACAGCTTCCTTTGGAGTAGTTTGGTGACTTTTGGGGAAGAGAACCGGTACAGGAGCTGCGAGCTGAGCTGATCATCACCTTAAAACATCCCATCAGGATCAACAGATTTGCAGTTCTGCCCAAGAACAGTCTCCCTTTACCTCTCCACAATGAAGAATGAGTCTGGATTTATGCAAACACAGGATGAACAGAACATGGTCCATGATCTACCACTGACAGAGAAAGTATAAAGGACTAGATCTACCCAGCTGTGCTCCTGAGAGACATATAGATACCTTCCCTGTTTATGCACCTCCTTTCATCTCCTCTCCCCTGCTATCACAGAAAAACCCACGTGCAAGAGGAGGAAGGCAGGTTCTGGCTAAGTTGCCAAAGGGCTGCTAAATTCCAGGTCAGCCAACAACTTTAAAGGGAAGCAGGGTACACATACACATTCTTGTTGTACATGCTAAAATATTTAAATATGTAAAAATATGGATTATAATTAGGGGAAATTTAGAATAGATTTGAATGTTTAGCCTCCCCTTGGTAGCTTCTGGATCATGCCCTCCACACTGAAAGATACTTCACCCTAATTGTGCCCTTTTGGTGCAATCATGTAAATTTTGCTCTTGTTCATGCCGTTCTTCCTTTGTGAGCTCTGCTGTGGTTATCATAGACATCCTGGAAGGAAGGAGGTAAGGACGCCCACGGAGTTGGACCTCACATGATTAAAGCATCTAGGAGTGAGTGGGGAAGTTTATTCCCCAGGTCTGCCCTTGATACACAGGTTAGCGCATGTGACGCCCATGACTGTATCCAGGGAATTGGGATTTTGTGGTGATGTCCAGGTACAAAAATTTAATAAATAAATTTAAATAAAAACAAATTTAATAAATAATACTTAAAATAACCTAGATGTTGATCAAGAGACTTTTTTGTGGGTCCAGGGATCATACATCTTTGGAATGGACACCATTAAAAGTGACAGATCTTTGAATCGTTTGGGATCTGCTTTTTCATGGCTCTTCTCCTTATGGAGACATTTACAGCTGTGCCAATTTATGAGGGTTTTGCAGAAAAGCAAATACAAAGCTCATCACACAACTATCATTTCTGTTTTTGAGCTTCTTCCTATTTTTGTTTATTTATTATATGCCAATGTATTTTGAGTCTTGGAGTTGCAACCCCCTTGCACAAACACACATTTTTCCTCTCTAGAAATGTGATAAACTTGTTCACTGGATTTATGAACTCACTTTGTGTTTGGACCTTTTCAGCAGCAGGCCCCTCAGGCCTGCAGACAAAGGTTGAAAACCATTGATCAGAGCTATGCACAGGGGAGCAGCAGTGACCTGCAGCAGTTGTTTGTCAAAGCCCAGAAAACACTAGTGACAAAGCTAATTAATATATTTGTCAACTCCATACCTTCTACTTAATGCACATGCCAGCAGTGAACTCTATTATTTCACAATATTCCAAATATCTTGTGGTAATGTGACAATGTTACACTAATGTTTATTGAAAATTTCATTAAAAAATAACATGCAAAACCAGTGTTTTGGTTTGCTTCTCCTACTGGGTTTCATTTCCTCCTATTTTGTTTCACCTTGAATCCTTGATGTTTGTATTATGTATGATAAAGTTTCAATATCTTTGAAACAATTTGAAGAAGTTTTGATAATATTTTCAAATCCACTTCTGTTCATAATGTCCCATGTTACAGCAAAATCCTTATTTTTCTCCATCAGTTCTCTCCCTCGTGAGTCTAATAAATCTCACTAAAAGTCTAATTCTGCATTTACTTGCTGTACAGCATAAAATGGACACCTACCTGTTCCATCTACTAATATACAAACCAGCATCTACATGGGCACGTTGTGCAGCTAAATAGAAATCCACATTTCTATACTTTTGAGGTACGGTAAGGTGTGAAAGTCCCAAACTTTCCATTCTCTAACCTGCAGTTTATTTTGCAATTGTGATCGTTGCTATTTATCTTCAGGAAAGCGGAATAGTGTCATGCAACAAACACACACACGTGTGCTTCCAGGCCTCATGGACACTTACGTGCAAAGTGTCAACAAACTTCTTTGCACTACGAAGGAAAAAATCTGAGAGTTTTTATGATTGTGGCCCTCTGTCAGACGCAGCAGAAAGATGTGGATATCTTTAAAGGCCAAAGCATAAAACACAGACCAAAACCAAACCTCCAGAATCAAACATGTTTATACACTATTAAATGCGTTTATAGTACTCAGCATTTGCAGATCAGTTGATAACAAAAAAAAAAATTTACTATATTCATATTTCACTTTTCAAGTGTACCCTCCTTGTAGGTTCAACTAATACAACACTGGAAATAGACAAGGACTTCAAAGATAAATATAAGCCATGCAACTCACACTGATCCATAGATCAATTAAATAAAAGTATTCCTTAAAAAAAAGGTATTAAAAAGTCCCAAAAGGTGTTTACCAAAAACTTCAGACTTCTTTTTTTTTTTTTTTTTTGTTAACTAGGTGTCTATTTGGATGGTAGGGCTTAATGATAAAGTTTTCTGACCCCTTGCCCTTCAGCTCCCAAAAGGGACAGTCAACGTACAAGACTTGCCAGAGAGCAGGTGCATGAACACCAAAAGGATTTCCACAACAGAGCAGCGGAAATTAACATTAGAAGCTAATTTGTGCCCACCTCCTAGCACAGATTCCTTCCTCGGGGCTTTTTTTGGAGAGACCTCCTCTAAGGACAGTTTAGTTTCAAAGCTTTCTTCCCCTTAACTGAGGGATGGGAGATCCCTCCTGCCAGCTGGATCTGAAATAGGAGCTTTGATCCAGTTCCCGCTGAATTTCTTGGGTCCCAGGCAGCATCAGAGGATGCTGGATCAAGGCTGGAGTGTCTGAAAAACATTAACTAGATATGGTTCGTGGAGCTGAGAGATAAAGCTGGTAGAAAGGGGAGACGGAGAGAAAGAAAGCGTTCCTGAGAAGATTTTTCTTCTCTGTTTTATGCCAACACTTAGAACTGCACAGAAGTTTTCAGCCTTTACTAGAGGGTGCTCTGGGGAGAACGAAAATCTTCCATGTCACACCAAAGAACAAGCAAATACCTATTTTTCCTGTCTGAATACATATGACTACACATCTTCTCTCTTATTCTGGTGCCTTGTCATATCAGCTTTTGCTGTGCTGTACTTTTGACAGAACTACCAGCTCTTGCTACACAAATCAAACCCATTGCCCATTTTTGCACACTATGAACAATCCCCTTAGTCACAGGGCTCAAGATTTGTTCTGTAACATTCCCATGATTTAGCTGAAAAGAAAAAAAAAATAAAATACCTGTGTGAGAAAGGGTTTAATTGCTCTGGTTAGAAGAATTAATTTAGACAAGCACAAAGAATACAAAGAAAAGGATGCTTCTTGTTGGAGACTGGATTTTGCTCTTGGATATGCACCTAGTAACTTCTCCTGAAGTTAACAACATATCAAAGGCAGGTTTAGGCCATAGGACATTTGCATCACAAGCCATGGATCCAGAGCAAGGGTGGGAACTAAGGCCCTCTTAATAAATTGTAACAAGGAAAGAGTTAGTTGCCTACCTGCTCCATTTCGGTGAAGGTGCTCTGCTCCTCATCTTCCTCCTCAATGTCTGACTCTCCCACAGCAATAGGTACACAAATTGACAGGTCAGGATTGGTCATAAAATCATCATTGTCTGTAATTCCTAAGTGCTTCTCCCCATTTTTATTCATCCCATCCTCAGCGTGGTTCTCTTTGTGATTCTCCATCTCTTTGCCCAGCTCAGCAGCTGTGAGACTGTTCACACAATTATTAAGGGCACCAGTATTCTGGGCAGCAAGCTTCATCATCGCCTTCTTTTCAGCTGTTGTCTTGGGGTGCCGGAGAACATTGCAGCAAAAATTCCAGGTTGACTGTTTCACATACTGAAGACCCCGGTTGATCCGAGCAAAAGCAAGCTGGAGGTTGTTCATCTCCCCATCCTCATCGGGTGCTGAGAGGTTGTCAGCACTGAAAGAGCTTAGCAGCAAGGCAAGGAACAGGTTGAGCACCTGAAACCAATAAAGTTAAAAGGGAATCAATGATTAATTGTGGAGGACAAATGTTTGGTCTTGGAAGCAGGAGGGACCAAGTCTCATCTAAGCTGTGCCACTGTAACACCGCCAGTGTTCACAGAGCTACCTCTAACTAGAGGTTTTTCAGTAAGTAAAGGAGGGAAGACATTTCCAAACACTTTAATTACACTGCAGAAGTTTAGCATGGGCAATAACTATTCTGACATTCCCTTTCCCCCTCCAATACCCACAAAACACAAAAAAGAAAAGGCAAAGCACAGAAACAGAATAAGGGATAAAATTTTCATTGGAAGTTACATAGTGTAGATATTCTTAAAAGTGATGGTATAATAAGTTTCCTGTAATTGCCAGTATTCCACCTTGGTGAAAATCACTGCTTGAAACAATGACATTCAGAAAGGTACTGCTTACATGCAGAAAAATACTATGAAAAGAATGTTTTCAGGACCTTTTTGGTTTTCTCTCCCTGTGAATACTGTTATTTCTATTTCATAGTACATATCGATATACATATGCATGGACTTAAACCAAATAGCATATTTGGAAACATTTCTAAACATTTGTATGCATTTTCACAGATAGTCTTGATTTAAATATACTCCGGACCATGAAGAAAATCTATTGTGACTGTGAATAAACACATAAGACATCAAATAGATTCAAAACCTTTGCCCCCTCAGCAAACCCAAGCCATGTAACTCAGGATTAAACTGGCTGAACCTGAGCAGAGCTCAGCCCTAAAGCAGGCTTGGAACTGGAAATGCTGCCACTAATCAGGGAAAAAGCTACTTGAAGATTTTCACAAATGTATGGGGAAAATCCAAACTGAACTGGAGACTGTAAGTTGGCTTCCTCTTGTTCCTGCAACTTCAAAACTGTCAAACATTTCTGGCAGTGCACTGCAAGATCAGACTCAACTACATGTTTGGGTGACATATTTGATGATTTAAACCTCTTTCTGCCTTTTTTTTCCCCCTCCCTAATATATACAATTATAAACAATAAATAAAATTGGTTTCTTCTAAAAGTCTGTTCCCATCTTGCAGGGTGATCACCAGCTGCTGTACATGGGACATTACACCTGCTTGTGGTCTGAGAAGGAATGAATTACAGCTTTTGTGCCAGATTGACAAGGACAAGAAGCTCATACTGGAGGCAGACGCCTGGGATGATGGGAACGAGGCAAAGGTGACTCAAACCAATATCAGCTAAAAGATATTTACCCAAAATAAACTAGGAGCAAACTGCTTGGTGTCAACTCATCTGCTGCCTGTACAAGGTGGGTGAGCCTGCATCTCTGCGCCACTGCAAAAGGGAGATCAGCGCTGCAGGACTTCTGCCATTTGAGCAATAAAATGGACTTCATGAAGATATTTTCTCTATGATCTCTTGGTGCTACCAGAAATACTTGTTAAGTCCCCTGGCTTCTGTCTTTCTGATAGTATTTTAAATTGATAAAGTCTACCAGGCCAAAATAAACAGTGCTGAGCCTTACCAAAGAGCCACAGTTTTTTGCTCTCATCCCCCAACTCTGTTTCCTGTTATTTCAGATCTTCAGACTCTATGAGCTGGAATTTGGAAAACTAGGCCTGGCCTTAATCACTCTGGTGACACTGCATCTGAAGTGTCCTGTCAGTACTGTTTTGTAAAGTACTCTTTGCAATCACTGTGATTATAAATGAAAGCAGTTGGTAGCACAGCAGATGCCACTGCTGAATATACTATTGCTGTGCGGAGCACTACCCTGCTCTAAAGTAAAGTGAGATTAAAGCTAATTGTTTCTTAGCTGGTCCATCATACTGGAGTGTCACTGATAGCTTCTGTGAGTCTCCTCCTAATCACTGTGGCAGTCTGGTATGAATCAATCTTCCACTACACATCCCACTCAGAGGTATTGCAAGGGATGTTGTCTGATAGGTAGCAGAAAACCAGGGTACTGGATACACCCTTAAGTAAGTGGGAGTCCATCACCAAAGGAGTCACTGGCAGAATCACTTTAGCCATTTCGCCATTTCCAACAAAATTTGGTAGAGGGATGAAGTCTCAGAGATAACAACATCGCTACAAACATCCTGAAAATAAGCATGTGGGTAAATAAGAGATGCTGCTGAGGCCACCAGTACAGACAAAGCTTGGAGCAAGTAAAATTTGTGTCTTCTTCCCAGTGGTAACTAAGGGATATGGGAAGGAGATGGATGAAGGGAGGGAATAAAGAAATCCAGAATAAAAATCATCTGGTCTTTGTAGATTCAATTCAGTTACCTTAACAGGGATGTCTACTCTTTATTGAGGTTATCTGAGACACCTACACCAGACCAACAGGACATATGTGTCCTCCTAAATCTCCAGCTATCATCCATCCAGGACACAACAGGATACTGCAGCAGACAACAGACTGGTGGTGTTTAGGGTACTCAATTATGCTTCAATGATGACAGCTGCCTCTAGACTCGAACGTTGGAGCTTGAGAGTCTATTGAAGCATCTACACGCAATTTCAAGCAAAATAAATTCATCATATAGAGAACGGAGCCTGACCAAATACAGGTGCCCATGTAAGAACTGCACATAACTGCCAATATGTAGTCACCTAGTGCCAATTGACCCTTGGATGCCCAGGTCACCCTGAGGCAACTGGCCAATACCACACACTATTATGGATGATCTGTGTCTAGTTGGAGGATTACCCTACAGTATCCTCAGCAGTGCTGGACAAAACTGAGTCAAGCCCTAGATCTCTGCAGACTATAGTAGTAGCTCAGACACCTTCTTTATACATTAATATCTCCACAGAGGCACACAAATTTTGTTACCTGAAGTTGAATTTCATCTTTTACTTCATTAATTCTGCCGTTCACAGATGACTTGTTTGAAATGCCTTGTTTTAGTTTTCTGTATTTATTCCGTATGTCAAACTACTGTTACATAAGTTTAACCAGATACACCTGCAGGTGCATATAATAGGTGGTAACAATCTTAGTGTTGTTATTTACCATGGATTATTAAGGCAATGTTGTTTACTTCCCAGAAATGCAGCTGACATTTTGCACAAAAAGCTATTTGTACTTCATGCTTTTAGCCAAAAATAAATCTCAAATATCATTCTCTCCTTCCTTTATGAGCAGGTAACCTCAGAGGTGTATTGCTGGGTGTTCAAACAAAGTGAACTGTGGTGTAAGCACTTTATGTTTACTTATTCCCCCCATTTCACTGTACACCGCGTTTTCCAGAAAAATATATGCTCAACCCATGACACACCACATTTCCTGCAAAAGGTTACTAATAATATCCAGTCCTCCTGGTTGCTAACACAATGCTTTCAGTTTAAGTAAAAGCAAACTAAAGACTAATTCAGTTTTCAAAACCAATGACAAATTTGTGTATCCATATGGATCCCCTTAAAAATAAATCTGCTTTCTGGTGACTCTGAGCAGCCAGTCTCTGAAAGCAGGTCACTTTTTTGATCTTCGAGGTTAGGAATCAAATGACAGATGCACTCAAAGGAATCCCAACTCCTTTATCATAATGATGTTAAGCATTTATCCTAATGACAACAGAGCATGCTTTCATAGGCTTCCTCACTTTTTAATGCCTTTCCAAAGACAGTGACTCTGGTTATGCCATTATAAGGCAGAAAGGATTAGATTCATCCAGCTGTATATCTGGTGCTTAAGCTGGAGGACTTTTCCTAGGATATTTGTAGATGATGGAGATAGTCTGAGACTCTAGGAGATGCTGAAGTGCTGAACCATCTCTGGCATCTCACAGCTAGATTAAAGCTGGCATCGCCAGTGCAGGAGGCAGAGGACAGGAAAGATGGTTGAGGGCACCTATGAGGGACCTGCATCACTTACCATTGCAGCCCAGATAACTAACACAGAATCCAGAATCATAGAATATCTCAGGTTGGAAGGTATCATCCAGTCCAACTCCCTGCTCGTTACAGGAAAACGTAAAACTATATCATATGACCAAGACCATCATCCATGACATGTCAAATCCAGTCAGATGTCCAGAAAGTTCTTCTTAGTGTCAGTCTGGTACACCATGCTTCAGGCCAGCGGTGGCCAACCTTTAAACTAGGCAACCTTCCCAGGTGAGAGGAGAGCATGGGATGCTTCAGCCCTACCCTGAGCAGAGCTGAGCTACAGCACACAAGTATCAAGCCTGGCATTGCACCAATTCTGTGGTCACAGCAAGTGAATAGCGTAGAAGCAGGAAGAGGTGAAGCTAATTACTAGCTTCCCAGCCACGGGGAGAAAGCAGGCTGCTGGAAGGACCCCCCTCCCAAGGAGCCCTAGGCAGGGGCTGCTAGTGGCGACTGGGTGCCACATACACTGCCTTGGTGGGTTGCAGTCTGAATGCCTCAGCTTCATTGCCTCCTTTTGGATTGGCCATCACGGTACAAAATCAGAGAGTATAATTTCAGATACCACCTTCTGATCAAACTCTCTTCAAAAATATCTGTCTGCAAACTCTCTTCCTGAAGTTAAAGTAGTTTTGGAGAAAAAATATGTGACTATTCCCTTATTTCCCTTCCATTCTTGTCTTTACCTTGTTTTGGCAAAAATGGAGGGATATAAATCTTTATGTATTTAACCTTCCACCTGTCATTCAGTCAAACAGACTCCAGCCTCCTCAGTCCTCCTGTGCTCCCGTCAGTCGATTCAGCAATGCATTCGCTGCCCCGCACTCTCACTGGGTTCACACACCGTGCTGAGTATTGGCTAAAAAGCCACTGGGATGTCTAAGGCCATTTCTTAGCAGATTGAAAATAATTCTGTATTACATTCAGCTAGGAGCTAGAATGCTGTTGCACCCGCACAAACTCAATGGCAGGGTTAAGCCACCTCCAAAGCGAGGTCCTCAGCTACTGGTCTTGTTTGATTGCAGGGGATCTAATGTGAATTTACTCATGTGACTTTTCCTGTAGAGGAGACTGCCCTGACCTCACACTGGCAGCAAAACAAAGGAGTTTGGCCCTTTTCAGTTCATGAAGTTTAATGAATTTCACACTGCGCAGCAACTAAGGCCAGATGCTTTCATCTGCCTCAACCACGCAGGACAGATTCTGGTATGCTGGAATTGGAGGTGGGATCAGCTTTTCAGACAGGAGGTTCATAAAGCAGAGCAGTTCAGAAGCTGCTCTCATGAGCACTTGTTTGCTTGTAAACCCACAGGACCCTTCAAACAACTGAAGATATTCAGAATGCAGATGTGTACCAGCATCTCCACTGCAGGAGACGGAGGGTAGGAAGGACTGTTGAGGGCACCTATGAGGGACCTGCATCACCTGAGGGTGCTTCTCTGTGGAAGAGGAATCACCTAGGAGCCAGATAAGAAGGTTTTTCCAAAACAGCAGCGTCCAGAGCAGAAAACATGCACCATCGGTGAATTCTTTTGTGCAAAAAAGAAAGCAGCTAAAACAAATTGTATCCCTGTGGCAGCACATTGTCACTGCTGTCACTCAGCTGCATTGAAAAACCCAGGCAGAGCAACATGGTGATGTATCTGCCAGGATCTTCAACTATTTATTTAATACTTCTTTTGTGTGGATAAAACAGGACCCATGCACCTCAACCTGTTCAAACCCGCTTCTCTGTCAGTGCCTGTTAGACACAGACCAGCAAGAAGCTTTTCCAGGCACTCTCTGAAAAGCAGAAGAAACTGATTTTCTTCCTTCCTGTTTGTTTTCTGATGGCAGTGGACTTCTGCACTGTTCTTTGGTTATCACAGATGGGAAAGATGCTGTTTTCTCTTCGGAGATCTTGATGATTTCTGGCAAGCCTAGTAGAATATGTAACAATTATTTTATTTTCTTTACTGTAACAAAATCCATAAAGCTGCAAATAAAACCTGCCTATTAAGGAGCTGTCATTGTGTCACTACATCAAGAAAGTGTGAGATTTAAGTTTAAGCCAGAGACCTGCAGTAGTAGGTCATCTAGTCCATCTCTTTGCTCCTGAAAGATTATTTCTTTCCTTGGAAGTATATTTTCCAATCCTTTGTACATTTTTATCCCAGGGCAAAATTTACCAAAGGAGAGTAGTCCTGCAAAAAGCAATTTACATGATCAGTTGTTTTCTATATTCCCTTTTCTATTATTTCAGCTAGTTGTGCTTGGTTAAGAAGCTTATATCCTCCCAGCCCAGTTCCTCTTTATCCTGTAGTCAATCTCATAATACCATTCTCATAATATCTTAGTTTCTCACTGTCAAAATGATACCACAAGTATGACACGTGGTCCTTGTGGCCAGGGGCAGGCGGGAGAGAGCACAATTTGGAGCAGGGTTGATCTCCTTCATCTTTCTTGCCCAAGATCAGCTAGGAAAACCCATGGAAATGAGGACATGGATTTCCTGCCTTGCAGCCAGACATCTTCCCAAATGGATGGTGTTTGATCCTACAAAGTAGACTAGAGGTTGGAGATGAGAGGTTTGTGGGGCATTACAGTACCAGTTTGTTGGAACAGGAATTTTTTTCTTATCAACTCCTCATTAATCTGTTCAGTGAAATAACTGTTTTCTCTCTTTAAATATGAAAAACAATATAAATAAATATAACATATAAAGAAAATTAATAAAAAGAATACACCAAATTCAGCTTATTTCCTGTCTAAGATCTCTAAACTACTTGATGATGATAATGAGAGCGGATGTTCTGCACAGGAAAGAAAAATGGAAGTAATATGGTAGGAATAATTCTCTCATATGCAAATACAAAAATGGCTATAAATTCAGTGATTTCATGTAAATTATTTCTATTTTCCCTAAGAAAGAAGAGAAAAAGGCCTGATATTTTTTTCCCCCTAGCCTCACAGCTACCATGTACGTCTCCCCTGCCTGTGGAGAATGATACTCACAGACTGCACACTTGAACAGCTTAGCCTTGGGGCACTCGTGCTCCCTTTAGGGGACTCAAAACCACCCAGGGTTCCCTTTATAGACAGGCTAGACCCAATCCCTGTGGCCAGAGGAGCATAAGCCTGACGTGTCCCATCTTAAAACTGATGGCTGCACCAGGTGGGGTGAAATGAAGGAGTAAAAGTGGCTTTTCTCTCCGTTGCTAATGAAGAACAGGTAGGATGGACAAAACTGCTGCTAGCTGTAGCTATCTGCATGGTAGATAATAGAAGTGGGGGGAGATGAATGTTCCCTCCCATCCCATCAGTATTTTTGTGGTATTTACCATAAGGCTAGGAGTTTTACTGACCGTTCTCCACTTCTGCTATTGATATTATATTCCCATCAGTTTCAGTGGTTTTGTGCAGCCGTCTGGCTTTAACCAGTATAAGTGATGCTGGATGGCAGCTTTGTTCGCCCATGTTGGATGGTGTGTGCATGGATGGGGCGAGTGGTCACCCTATTTCTTACTTCAAAGTTTAAAGGGGTATGTATAATTAATGGGATGGATTCCTCGGTACTATTCTCTCCACTTTACATAGGAGTAAATCTCCTTAAGTAATGGAAGGGTAGATTAAGCCCATTAATTACACTTCACGGCAACTTTGTGTCATGTAAGAGTTTTTTGAGGTCACTTTACGCTGCCATTCATCCCTTCCCACTTTCAGTGGAGCTACAGAGTTACACTAGCATGAGGTATGTCAGACCTGACACGGGTACATCCTTTTGAGAGGAGGAGGCAGGAAAAGGGCACCATGTCAACATTGGTCTTGCTGCCAGTCTGACACAATGGATTACGTGATGAAAATGACTCTTCCGAGAGGGAGGATGAAGTGGGAGAGGAGGCTGGTGCTTCCCCAGCTCCCATCTCGCAAGGACCAGCCACTAGCCTCTGCCTCTCCTCACCCTTCACTTTGTCAGCACCCTGAAAGGACCCCGAGGGGACCTATGTCCTTGTCACTCTGAAACATGGACCTGAGGCAACCCATGACACTTCTTACCACAACCCTGGTGGATTTCTAATGTTGCCGAGTATTGCTCATTTGTTATCCACCTACATGGGTATAAACATGCCCACAAAGTGCACCACTCAAGTGCTGGTCAAGAACTACTGAACTGAAGTTAATAAATAAATAAATAAGTTAGATATTTTATTTTTAGCTGTTGACTTTCAGTGTTTTTTGTTTGTTTTTTTTTTTTTTTTTGAAATTACATCTCTTAGAAGTATCAGAAGATAAGTCTTTGGAAACCAAGTGCTTCCTGATCTGAAAATCTTAGTCTCTAAGTTGTATAAGAGAGAGGAGGGTGGGATGGTGAGTGGAGACAGATAAATTCTTTCCACTACTAAAGCTGCAGCATAAAAACAAACATGTTGCTGCAGGTTTTCCATCGGATATCAAAACAACACTAATTCACCAGCGTAGCAAGAGCTTCATCAGAGCTGCTGAAGACTTCTCAAACCACTGTCTAGACAAATAAAATGTGCTATCAGACAAGTCCAGTTGTAAACATCTCCCAGCAAGACAGCTGGGTTTGTGATGTTAAAGGCTCAACATACCCCAAAAGCATTAGGGAAAATACAGAAAATGTATTGATTATAAACAAAGAGACAATTAGCTTTGTGCTAAGTCAACAAAAGTGTTTAGCCATCCTGGTGATGAGAATGTTAAGATGATTAGACAGCCAGACAGACTGCACAGGTTTGGAGTGACTGTACATACCTGTAAGTCTTTGGTATTGCTGCCTCCAGCAAGGAGTGATGATAGGTGAGAAACACCCGTGCTGTCCCTAGAATATTTTCACTATGCATGTGCAAACATAACTTCACCAGCTGCTCTACCAATTGCTAGACAGTTACAAGGCACAAGCATAAAAAACATTTTGGGAACTTTAAGCTCAGTGTTTTTTACACAGAGCCCTAACACTGCATGCCTGGGCTCACATGGAGATCACTGCCCACTCAAGGCAGAGTGGGATCCCTGGAGTCATCCCTTTAAAACGCACCCGTGACCAAAGGCTGCACTAAATTTTGCACTCAGTCATCTACAGGCCATCACAGAATCAAAGAATCATAGAATGGTAAGGGTCTTAAAGACCACCCAGTTCCAAACCCCTGCCATGGGCAGGGACACCTTCCACTAGACCGGGTTGCTCAAAGCCCCATCCAACCTGGCCTTGAACACTTCCAGGGATGGGGCATCCAAAGCTTCTCTGGGCAACCTGTTCCAGTGTCTCACCACCTTCATAGTGAAAAATTTCTTCCTGGTATCTAATCTAAGTCTTCCCTCTTCCAGTTTGAAGATATTAGGCCTCATCCTACCTCCTTGTAAAAAGTCCCTCTCAAGCTTTCTTGTAGGCCCCCTTCAGATACTGGAAGCCTGCTATAAGACCTCTCTGGAGCCTCCTCTTCTTCAAGCTGAAGAACCACAATCCTCTCAGCCTGCCATGTCCCTTGGGCAGTCAGGACTCAAGATCAAGAGAAAGAAGTAATTACCATTCACACATGGCAGAAAACATCCAGGGAAAGGTAAGCCATAGAGAACCAAAAGGATAAAAAAAACCACACTGGAAACAGAATAACAGAGAAAGAAAACCAGCGATAATAGCCACAATAAGTAATGACTTCCCTGGAGCCAGTACATTACAACACAGCAAAATCAATATGAAGGTAGGTCCAGAGACTAGAAAATTAAATTAGAGATCAAGAAATAATTCATATTAGCTTGGCTTTTTTTTTATTATTTTTTAGGGAAAAAAAAGGAGGAAAATGCTGTTTCCTTTAAAATATTACTTTCAAATCCATTTCCCAGATTTAATATTATAATTTGGGTTCCATCACAGAATTACACTTTCCTACTAAGTGAAATGTGAAATGGAGGCTTATTTAATGAATTTGAGGAGTGTAAGGAGGTTCTGATTTTTTGCATTTTGAAAGTGTGGATTCCTGGGAGGGCAGAACAGAGCGACAGAGCCATCTGCCAGCCAGGAGGGCTTCTCTTAGGAAAGCTACAAAATAGATTTCTACTGGTAATTTTGCACAGTATGAAATCTCCTACCTTCACAGCACATGGATGGGCTTGCAGATTTTGCATACCTCTGCTGGAAAGGACAGACGACTTAAAAGCAGGAGAAAACCCTATCTTTCATTAAAGAAACAGGGCAGAAGGGTCTACCAGCAGTGGTACAGGTTACATCTCCAAAAGGAGAACTGCTCCATAATTGCAAGGCTGGAGGTGCTGACACCCATGTGTCGCTGCTGTCCTAAAAAATGACCCATTTCCTCTGCCATCATCTGCTCCAGGCTCTCAGAGTGCCCCCAGTCAGCAGCCTGTCACCTTTGGTCTCTGGATTGTATCTGTGGCTTCTTCCGCAGGTTTCTTAGCGCTTCCTAAAACCCCAGGGCGATACCCTTGTTCTTTTGCAGGGAAATGAAGGAGGTGGATGTCCTTTCCTCCTGCACCGTATATTTACAGGATAAAGCAGAGAAATGTTATTAAAAATGTAAGAAAAACACTTCATGGAGGACTGGCTACCAGCATCCTTCAAATCAAGTCAGTACTCAACCCTGTGATGAAAGCAAAATCTTCTTTCCAGGTACAATGACCTCCTCTTTGACTATGTTCTTATATCAGGAAATACAAAAGGCATTTTACTCATGTGGAAATTTGAAAATTATTTTACTTATTAACTGTATTCTGTGTGCCTGGCTGAAATCCTAGGAACTGGGGTTGCTCAAAATCTTCTTCAGTGGAAGATGGACACAAAACTGGGGAAGCAAAGGAGAAAGGTTGTGGTGTAAATTGTCCATAAGAGTATTTTTATGAGTTTATGCTCACTGCCAGTCTTCCAGAGAGAAGAAAGTAATGGAGAGCTAAGCAGCTACTCCATTTTATGGTCTAAAAATTGCATCTGCAGTAGTAAACAAAGACAAGCCAAGACCTGTTCTCCACCCCTGAGGTTAAACAGCTGACCTCTCTTCCCCACTCTTCCCCCAGGCAGGATTGCTTCCTGGCTGCTGTCCCCAGTCAGGGCTGTCCTCTGAATGCCCAGGCACCAGCTGGGATGGGGTGGCCAGGGAATGTGCTAACCAAGAAAGAGGAGAGACAATCATAATGTTTGAGTTCATGCCCTGGACAGCTTATAGATGCAGCCTGTGTTTTCAAGCAGAGAAACATCAGCAGGCATTTTGTGCTTGCTGAACCTTCCAGAAATGGAATGTCATGGGAGACAAGAGATTATAGGAGAGGAGAAGGGACATGGAATTCCTCCTGGAAGGACATTTATGAATCAATTGTAGCAAAATGAGCCTAAGAATGCTCTCAGTCGAGTGACTGCAACAAACGAGTATGTGAGAGGGGCCAGAAAGAGAAGGGAACTAGTGCTCGGGAGAAGGCAGCAAACAGAGAAGAAGGGGGATGAACTGAAAATAGAGATGCTTGAGAAACGTCCATCCCCAAAGAGAAATATAAATTCCTCTCTTAATCTCTGTGAAAATTCAGCACAAAAAAAATCAACATTTTTAACAGTATACTTCAATGCAAACCCTGGTATCTGTTAGCATATACTAATTTCCTGAGAAAATATGACAATGACCCACAGAAGGCAGAGCTTCTGTACAAAAATAGGCTTGGTCAGAAAATAAAACCACTTTTGCATTGAAATAATTACAACAATTTCAAATAGCTTCAATACAGAGACTTGAAAATTGCTTGTGTATTGAGAATGGTGAAGTCAAGATACATGATGAGATGGAGCTTGCAGAGGGTGTCATGAAAGGCAGAAAGCCAAAGCAACGTTGAAAGAGGAGGAGATTTTCTCAAAGTGTGGGACTAGGAAGACCACAGCAGAGATATGTGGCAAATTAAAGAGGGAATTATTATAATCAAGGCCAGAGCTGACCAAAAAGAAAGAAAATACATCGTAGGTAGAAGACAATAAAAGAAGGGTGGATTTGGGTCACATTCAACTAGAACTAATTTAAAGAAGAGTCTAGTTAGGGATGACCCAAACAAAACTGGGAGAAGAAAAGATAACACAGGAAATCTAGAGGCAGGGAAATAAGACAAAAGAGACTTAAATAGCAGCAAAGAAAGAAAAATGTTAAGAGGGAGGAAAAAACAACAGATCTGATTCTCCTTTTGTTTGCATCATTTGCAGTAATACAAAATCGCTAGAGCAGACCCCTATCTGTTGGAGATTCTCCTTGGCAAACATGGACCAGTGGTTTTAATGGATTTAGAGGAGTTTCACAAAGAAAGAGCCATCCAAGCTGACTTTTGGGAACAGGAGGAAATGTGGGATGGTAGCAGGAGACCAAAACCACATCTTTGACCACATGAACTTCTTACTGTTCAGTAAAACCCAAAAAGGCAGGAAAGTGGTATCGAATCCCAAGTACTATATTTAATTTACCAAATGTTTTCTTCAGTCTATTTCCTTAGGAAGCCACAGATCATGTTGCCACGTATGGGCTAGGTGGAGAAATGCAGATATGAAAGATATGAATATGCACTGTACTTGGAAAAGATTAATTCTAGTCTCTTAAATATCATACACCACCTAAGAAGGCTAAGGCTGTCATAACTATCTGAGTGTTTCACATATCTCTTTTAACAAGCTATTTCTAGAGGCAACTGTTAGAATGAACTGCTTGTTTAGTTTTGGTGGGGAAAATAATATTTTTAACTGGTTTTGGGTTTTGGGTTGGTTCTTTTTGAACAAAAGTGTAAGATATTTAGGAACAATGAATAATGTATTAAATTTATGCCACCTGGTCTACTTTCACATTAAAACCTTGCCCTTCCCTCAACACTCGCTAGGAAGAATTCTGTTGTCATTACCCTTTCAATGACATCCAGACAACTCTCACAGTAACATTAATAAAAAGAGACACATTTAGTTGTACCTACCTTTGCACACTCTTGTCCAATTATATTTGACTCAGTGTCTAGATTTTTAATAACTACACATCTAGTAGCAAGAACTTAACCACTGACCAAACCCTGCTTACACCATTAACCATGGACAGATGCAGTAAAAAAAATGATCAGTATTTCAATCTTTTACCCTACTGATGCCCACTTTATTGACAGGGCCGTCATTTTTATTTTGAAAACTAAGCTCCTCTTCATCTCCAGACTACAACAAAATCTCAACAAACGATTCACTGGCATCATCTTCACAAACACAATATATATATATATATATATATATATATATATCTGGCTCCTATGAAGAATATTTCATCTTGTCAGTAGTTCATACAATGGAGTCAATGCTTAAGCAATATATTTTAAAGAAATATCTCTGACTTGGAAACACAATTAGAAAAAAAGGATAAGGATGGTTTCCAAGGGACAGGTTGATTGAACTAATGTATTAACATTCTTCTTCCTCCCTATTTCTAAGTTGCTTCACACCTATGAAAGTTAATGGGAGATAGTTTCATATTTCCTTATATACGTAGCTTGAGAAGAGCACTAGCATTATTATCGGATTTTACTCCTCTCTGATACACCCTAGTGACTCATTTATAGATCAAGAAGTAATATTTATAATTCTACTGATGAAAATCTGCACCAAATGCCAAAATCTGTTGCAGCCCACCAGTGAGTCTGGTTTGGATTATCGCTTTTGGGAATTCCTTATTTCATGGATGAAAAATGAGCCTTAGCCCAGTTTTTGTTTTCAGCCCCCTTTGAGCTGCATCAGAAATAAAAGCTCACTCCTCATCTTTACACCAAGTTTTATTAGGATTTTGGCTATTAGTATTTAAAAAGGTCTACCTTTCTGTGGATGGATGTTGCACAGAAAAAACTGTCAGATTTTATTATATGTTCCACATGGACACCGTATAGGACCTTGAAAACAGGAGCTAAATACACTTGTCCCCTAATACAAGATGCGTACTCAGATTTAGTCACCAAGTGCCAAGATACAACTCTTCAGAAGGAACAACTGAGCCTGCAGCAGGATACAGAAACTCATAAATCTGGAGTGACAGAAGGAATCAGATTATTTTTTAGAGGTATATTTTGAAAGTAGTTTCTCCCCCAACCTGTTCTCAGGTGTATTTCCCTCACATCTCCTGGGGAAAGCAGCCTGATACCTCCCAGCTTGTAGCAGACTTTACTTAATCTACCAGACAATGGCATTTTGGAAACCCAGAAGTCTTTGACGGTTCATCATAAATATCCTAAGTTAATTTTCCCAGAATTTTTATCACCAGCATCTGGTGTTACACATGAGGGTGGGATATAACTACTGAGTAAAAGAAATTATAATTATTTATGTGGGCATTGGTAAACCACACAATTTTTAAAACCTGGAGACTTAAGCTAAAGGTTTGCCTTTGAAGTCACCCATACAAGGACGCAAGCTTTCCATCTCTGCTACAAGTCATGAGAGGCAACTGGACTGATCGATGGTTGATGTCAGGATGAATCTTTTTGATTCATCACGATGCTATCTGTTTCTGGTAGACCTTTCATTACTCTTGGGGATGTTTAATACTTAAGCAGATAGAGCCAAATATTTGCTCAAAAGCATCAGCTACCTGAGTGCTCTGCTTCTCAAACGCTGCCCAAGCAAAGATGGATGATGGAGAATACAAATAGCAAAAATTGCTTTGGGACACATGGGCTATGCAGGTAGCTGGCATGCAAAATTTGAAGGCTGAAGCTGGGAAATCTGCTGGGGTTTGTCTACTTTCCTCTGAGGTTTGAATTCTCTGGTATCACACTAAACGTACCTGATACCAGCCGTAAGGTAGAAGCAAAGAGAGTGGTAACATGCTGACAGTTGTTTTGCCTCTGTTTTGCTTGTGTCCCCAGATGTGCTTATTCAGGTATTCTGGGGTGCTCTTCTGCAGAGCTCCACGTGACTTGAGAAATAAAATTTGCTTTGCTTATATAAGTGTCTGAGTTGATGAGACAGACTCAAATGACACTTCCACCTCCCATTAATGGTCCCTTGGGCTCCCTGGCTTCTTCCTCACCTTCTCACTCTCCACCCCTCTTCTCCAGTATCACCCCAGCTCTCATTACGACTCCTGCAGCTTTCTGATGATTCCTCCTCTTGCACAGACCCCACACACACACTCTGCTCACTGCTTTGCAGATTTTGTGTGTCCTGATGATTACAGTTACTGACATGCTTATTCTTGCCTGTTTGTCTAGTGGCCTTCTCAGCTGACGCAACCAAAACACAAACGCACATTTCCAAAATGTTGGGAGCAGCTGAAAGAGCAGATAAGGTGAACAACAGCATCCAGGACACAAACATGGGGGTGTGGGGAGAGCAAAGGGAAGGCAATGCTCCTGCAGGACTTGGGAAAGCCTGAACTTCTCTTTAAATCTCCTGTGGATGAGCATTTCCTTGCAAAACACTGTTCTTTGCCAGTTTTGCATAGTTGCATCTTATCCCCTCTTCTCTCTGTTGTGCAAGAAGTGGAACTGGTGCGCTCCAAGGAGAATACCTGCTTGGTGGTAGAAGTATAATATACAAATCTTGAGGATGCAGACCTCTACTGTGGTTTGAAAATTAAAAATCTAAAATGTAAAATATTGTAACTTGGGCTTGTAACACCGTCTCCCCAAACTTGCTTTTATTTCCAGCAAGCAGATCCAACCTAATATTTGCAATTAGAAGGCACACAATATTTTTAAATTTCAGTTCATTTATATTAATCATCAGATGTAACACAAGTACTATATTTCCCTCCAAGGAGATTAACCTTTATTCACAGAGTGGATATCTTCAGTGGCCTCCATGAATAAGAGCATGCTTGTCATTAAATGCAAAAATAATTGCTCAGTTCAGGGCAGCAAGTCTCACTGCAACTCTTGAGTTGTACATTTCTCTAGGGATAGACAGTAAAAACCAAGGAAAAGGGGCTTCAATAGTTCTAGATTTGTACATAATTTGAAAAGAAAACAAAGAGATAGCTGGAAAAATGCTATCATATGTCATCAGTGTTCCATTTTCATTCCTTTATTGGTACAAGAAATCTTAATGAATGCAGCCTCTTTCCTTTGGGGTAAATCAACCCTTATTTACTGTAAAAAGTTTCACGGTCTTGAACCCCTCTGGTGTAATGATTCATGTCTTTTAAAAGAGTCAAAGTCTTGATGTAGCTTCCCTCAGTGAGAGTCCAATCACGTCAGGCAGAAATGCAAGTCTCATCTAAAGACCTTCTTTGACCATCGTAATACTCTTTGGCTGTCTGAGCTCCTGAGATGTAAAATTGTAATCCACTTTTACCTAGGCCTGTTAGATGCCTAGCTATTTTGCTATTACTTGTGATCTTACCACAAGGGACGCTGATAGTTCCCTATATCCATTTCATTTAAACAAAGAGAAAATCTGTCACATTACCACAAACCTCTTTCAAGACTGATTGTGATCTGCTGAGAAATTTGCAGTGATGGAGATGTATCAATATTGGGTGAGACGGGACTTTATGACTACTTTTACACTAATAAATTAAATGTGCCCAAGAACATTTTCTGGCACTGAGGACAAAAGTAAAAGATCATCTTGCTCCATGTTATTAAACTTCTTCATAACCTGCACTGACCACAAACTTCCAGCTGGGATAGTCACTTGCCTGTTAAACTCCTCTATGGTCGGCCAGCTGGTGAATTCCAACAGAGTGGGCTACCAGTTCTCCTACACAGGAGATCAGATTCTTGGTTAGAGATCATGGTGTTCAGGTAGTAACACTCTGTAATTAACTCTAGGAAATGGTTTTATATAGGAAGAAAGCTCTCATGGTGAAGACCATACAATCCAAATAGCAGCCTCGTCTCACACGTTCATGCATTATACATCAGAGCTATCTCTTTTGTGAGCTTTTAGTTCTGTTTTCTTGACTGCAAACACCAACTTAAAGGCAACATTAGCAAACAAGGAAAAAAAAAAACCAAACAACAAACAAAGCTAATCAGAGTGAAACATTTACCACATGCCTTTACTTTGTTCTTAATGTTTAAAAAATAGGCAGGAAAGAAAACGATTGATCTGGATAGACACGATTGGGAGGCACACATAGAAAATTATTTTGCCTAACTATAGGATTATAGCCATGGCTACTAAGTACTAGGTAGCCACAGGGGTCCCAATGACTCCTGATGTTACTTAGGTTCTGCCACTGAGTAAAGTGACTCAGGACAGGAAATTGCCATGAATTTCTTTTCATAGACTAATCTTCACTTATACCTGTAGTAATTTCTGTTCCCCACCCAAACAATCCTCCCCAGCCCAAATCTCTCTTGCACATCTGTCTGTCCAGGATCCATACTAAATGTCTCTTCATTCTTCTCACCTTTCTCCTCCCTCTAGAACATTTATTCCTATCCAGGTTTTATTTGTGGTGCTCAGGACAACCTTCTTGAGGTAGGTCAAGAGACTCTTGTGGAAGAATATTTTGAGAGGGAAATACTAAGAATTTATACATTGCTCACAATCCCCATAACTTGATTTCTTTAATTCTTGCCCTGTTGCAGAGACATGTTTCTGTCAGCATAGTTCTGGTAATATGTCAATTTATCAACAGACTCTGGCTGTTGAAGATCAAAATGTTGGTGAATGAGACCTAACAAGGTTTTCTTGGCACCTGACCAGTTTGAGAATCCACAGATTTTAACCTGGTGGATGTTTAGAAGCACTTCCCCAGAACATCTCTCCAAGGAGCTGTCCTACACTAACTTGTAGGGAAGAGATGTAGAGGGACAAACCTCTTTTTTCCAATAATGTGGCATTTCCAGATCTCTGTGTGTCAGCCCTGGGCAATGTTAAAACAGAAGAAGTATCCATTAAGGCTTCCTGAGATGTTAAAATAGAATAAAAGGACAGGTTCCATACATATCTGAATTTTTCAGAGGAAAATTTTCATTGAGTTTAACCAAAGCAGGCCACTTCAGTTCTTATCTAAACCACGCTGAGCAGCTCTGCTGCCAGGCACTCAAATTCCTGTAGGAAGACAGGACTGGAAGGTCCTCTTGGATCACCAGGTCAAGGCCCCTGCTAACATGGACTGTGTCCTTCACAAACCAATCAAGCTCCATCTCACACACTGCCAGTTTGGGGGTAGTCAGTCTTGCTGGAATGTCTTTCTAAACATGCTCACTGTGCTGACAGCCAGAAGCCTCCTTTGCAATCCCAGCCTAAATGTTCCTAAAGCGATTTATACTCTTTTGTTATGAGATGAGCAGTATCCCGTCAATGAAACTATTCTCCTTTTGTGCCTAGCTCTGCATTCCCCTCATCAACTTCATATTCCCATACTGTGCTTTTCCCAGCAGTGCTTCATCTTCCTTGAGCATCATTAATGGGGTGTATTGCATATCCAGTATTGCAGATTGCTATGCCACAGTGTTGATACTGTCCTTTCTCTTCTGTAATTACCTTTCCTGGTATGTACTAGGATCTCATTTGCTTTTTTAATGGGTGAAATATATTGGAACATTGGTACATTGTACCAGCTCTGTAAGCCAGAGTGACAAGGACTTGTGGATCTCTACAGCTGAGTTTTTCTCCCAAGACTTCAGGGACTGAAATGTGAACTTTTGGGGTCTATTTAATCCGATGTTAAAATACAGATATTAGATTTTTTGGGGGTAAGATGACTTCACAGACTCCATTACCCAGATCTGACTACAAAGGCATCTCCATGCAATTATCTCAGATGTAGACGTCCACAGTGAGTGATACATATATTTTATTATCCTCTCAAATATTTTCTGTTGATAAGCTACTTGGTCATAACATAAATTCTTAAATAGAGCTGAGTGCATGACCTTACACTTTGTATTTCATAATTCCATGCATCGTGCATTAATTCAATGATAATGGCTATGCAATTGTTCCTACAGGATAGCCTGATACCCTAGAAACTGGTGATGCTTTTTACCTTTGTGTTTTCAAAAAATGTCATTAATATTTTTCTGAGAGAATAGTGTTTCCCTGGACAGCAGGGCTGTCCTGGGGAAAAAAATGGCTAGGACTGATCCTAAAAGCACTTCCAGCCTTTTATTTCGCCTTGCAGGAAAATTCTGAAGATGTCACTTCCCTGGCTACAGACCCTACACCTTAGCATGCTTGTGACTCCAGGAAGACAAAAATCCACCATGGAAATGCAACAGTGAATTACCAGCTTGTGGTGGATCGGTGGTGGATGTGCCGTGGAGGTAGTTGGGGATGTAAATCAGGCAGAGGTGAGACAGTGGTGGTCCAGAATTTCAGGGTGGGCTAATGCATTGCAGCTGTTAGCTTGCATTAATGGTAACCAGTGCTTTTTGGGTGCCATCTGTCATATACATCTGAATCTGAGAATGGGCAGAGAGAGTGAGTGGCATTCCAGGAAAATCTGGTAGAAAACAGGCTTCACTGGGAGAAGAATAAATGGGTGGCTTGGCCAGCCTACATCACGCACACACAATGAGGTTGGAAGGTTGCTCCTTCTCTGATTGAAATGTCAGTTTTATTCATGCAGGTTGTTAGCACCCATTACACACAATTGTCCCCTGAGAAGTGGATGGTGCCATGCTCCGCTCTCACATCGGCTGACCCAGAAGAGCAGGGGGCGCTGGGGACTGCCTCGACACCCAAATTCCCCTACATCTTCTTAATAATTCCTGTCTGAGTAATTTTCTTTATTAACCTCAGTAACACAGATGTACGTAGGAAATACATTAAGCCCTTTATAAAACTTAACAGTAAGCATAATTATTCAGTTAGTAACTTCAGAAGCTCTTTTTTTACAAAGGAGGGAGAAACTATTTTATTATCTGTCTCGTTTGGTTTTACCACCCAAAGCAGCTTCAATGACTCTAAAAATGCTTTCTGACAACAGGAGCACAGTCTTATTGTGCAAAAGACAGTTACACAACACATGATTTTCCAACTGTTCTGTAACATTTTAGTTCTTTGAAGATGACTCAGATATCGGCTGACCAGCAGCAAACATAGCTTCATGTGGCACTGCACTGGCGCAACACATTTTCAGGGTATACGAATACACACCAAAGAGTTAAGATTTACTAAAATTCCTTTCAACAGCTGGACTGCTCTGTAACATGAAGTTGCCCGGGGCACATACTAACTTTCCTGGCTTTTCTGCCACCATGCCTTCAAACCTACGTCAGTGAGGCTTGGTAAGACCTGCAAACCAAATCGCTGAACACACTGCAGAATCACAGCAGTTGAAACGCTTCCAACACCAGTTTGCAGCCCGTACTTTCCAGTAGTTAAAGAGCTGGTCTGCTCTGTAATGCATAGTCTTGCAGGTGGGAAAGTGAGCACAGACTCTACCTTAAGTACTGGCATACTAATTTAATGCATTTAATCTAGATGAGCGTGCAGATCTACTACACTGGGAAAAATGATAAAGCATTTCCTCCATGCCTTCAGAGACTAAGAAAACATTCAGAGTCCAAATGAGATACCACCTTAGGATGATATTTTTCTTCTCTCTTGAAACTTGACTCATAAGACTCAGAGGATGAAAAAGGATCTCAGCAATTTAAAAGAGAAACCTTGCTTGCATAGAATTCAACTGAGTTACAGGTAAAAGATTTAGCACTTGAATCTTCTTATTTTAAAGAGTTTATGGTGCTTTTTGGCTACAGGCATTTTTGTGCCTGATGATGTTCAGTAAACAAGTGAGTTTATGGATTCAAGCCACTCTCGCTGAACAAAGCAAGAATTTGGCTGATGCTGGAGGAATGAGAAGACTTTCTCTCTACCTGCTAATCATCATCATGAAATTTCAGTGTAAGGCAGTTGACACTGAATGAGTCTCATGAATCAGAATCTGCTGCTCTTTTCACACCTATGAATCATTTTCTTCCTCTTTTTTTTTTTTGTTTGTTTTTGAGTGATCTCCAGACAATAATCATTCCTATTCACCAATCATCGCTACGTGTTTACAGAAGCGTTGGCTGAAAAGGATAAAACTAGCAGTTTTACTTTCAGTTGACCAGTAACTTCAGCTTTTCCAGGCTGACAGAGGTTTTCAACATATGGTTATACATTTGGGACAGACTTTTTTGAGTACTGATGGTTAAATATATGCAGATAATGTCAGTGCAATCTCCTCTGAATCAGATTTTATATTTAACAGAACTTATGCACACTGATGAGTGTTAATATCTTAGGGAATCAGATGTTGCAAATTCACACCTTTCAATAACACATTAATATTTCAAATGTTAACATTTCCCCCAGAATTTATTAGGTATTATATTCAGATTTCATTATCATACACAGAATCTATTGCTTATTGGCAGGGGGAGATTAAGTTTCTGGATCTTAGGCTAAACTCTCAAAAAAAGTGTGAGAAAGTAATGATTTTCCCTAACTCATCTAACTACAGTTAATTCCCAAAAAATCTATAGAAATGGGAAGTTAGGGAAAAATACGTAAGTATTCTGCCACTTTCTGAGCAATCATAATCTTTGATTTATAAAAAAAAAACCTATAAAATGTAATTTGCCCTCACAATCAACATTTTCAGTGCACATTTCACTGTTAGAATCTAAATTACCATAAACAAAATATTTTGCTTTGCTTTTCTACAAGCTCTGTCAAGAACTTTTCTATCCCAGCAGCTGAGAACCAAAACGTCGGGTACTTAAAAGGAAAACAACCACGGAAAACAATCGGTAGCAAAATCCAACATTTTTTTATAGCAGCATCTAGTATTAAACAGCTCACTACATAAACAGTAAGCCCATTAGAGCCACAATGTCAAAGACGCTCTGTAAGCTGAACAGGCAAAACGTTTCCACAATGACTACAAGCCAGGAAAGCGCTCCATAAGATGTCAACAGGGAAATACAATTCAGGCTTAATAGGTTCAGAGCTTATGTAAGCCGTGCTTATGGATAGTCTATTAAGAAAGCTAGCAAGCAAGTGACGTTACTGTAAACACAACCTGCAGCTTCCTAGAACATACAGACCAAAGACATTCGAAACGCCACTTAAAGACACTGTATTAGCTGTAAGATTCACGTGTTCTGGACCAGAAACAAAGGGAAATACAAATATTTCCTGATACAGTGACAGCCGAGGTGATATTCTCTCATGTATAGAAAAGAGTTCTGGAATCCCTCCATTCAGCCTCATGAATGGCTTAAGAAATAAAAGCATTATAACCAGCCCATGTGCCTTTCTTCCAGTAAAACACTATCTGTTCTTCTGCAAAAATCCAGTAAGCCTTCATTTCTATTTAGTAATGCAATGCTAGCAATTTTGTATTTGGGATACGAACAAGTTTCTCTGGGTGACAATTCAGTTCATAGAATTAAAGCCATGGAGCAATGTGAGATTTGCCATTTCTGAATAATAATAATAATAAAAGGTACATTTGTACACACCCACCAGGAAAGGAATTAAGAAAAACATCTTGAGAACTCACCACCAGGTTTCCTATCACCATGACCAGCAAGAAGACGAGAAGGCACAGTGGCTGCCCAGCTACCTCCATGCAGTCCCACATGGTCTCAATCCACTCCCCACACAAAATTCGGAAAATGATGAGGAAGGAGTGGAAGAAATCATTCATGTGCCACCGTGGCAAATTGCCGGTTGTGCTTATCTTCTTCACATTGTCCATGTAGCTTTTCCCAAAAAGCTGCATCCCTACCACGGCAAAAATAAAGACGATGATTGCCAGCACAAGAGTGAGGTTACCGAGGGCACCCACTGAATTACCGATGATTTTAATGAGTGTATTTAAGGTCGGCCAGGATTTTGCCAATTTGAAGACCCGCAGCTGTGAACAAAACATAAACAAGTGTCAGCTCATAGAAGCAACAGACATTTCAGCTGATGAATTATTAAAGTGAGTAACATGTGAAAGACGTTAAATGCCACAGTGTGTGCAGTACAAGGTGATTTTAGCCATACTTCCTGTTAACCTCACTTAATCTATTAATAAAATATCAGTTGGGTTTCTTGGAGGAGAATTAAGTTTTCCAGAGCTATGCCCTGCCTTATTGGATAGACATGCTTTTAGAGGCTCCTTCCTCCGATGTCATGGTGGGTGGAGGATGGAAGGAGGAAATCTCAGGGATCAGTATTTTCCTTTATTGTTGTTTTTCTTCCTCAAATTAAACAGCTTGGTGGGAACCCGGGGGAAGGGGTTTAAGGGTCAATCCTACAAAGAGTGAAGCAATTCCTCTGTGCTTCAGAGCAAGACTCAGCCAGATGCTATTAGCTGTTAGCTCCCAGGGTGAAAATCACCTCTGTGCTGAGGATCACGCAGCCTGTGCACAACCCACGTCCCACTTAAGACCTATTTTAAGGATGTAAATGGCTCCTAGACCTTGTGCTGTGTTTTCAACTGAAGGATTAATTTCAGCCCTGTTGAAGATGGATTGCTCAAAAAAATGACAGGAGATTCTCAAGACCTAGCAGCAACAGTCGAAAAATTCACAAAGTTGAGCAGGCCACAGAATTTTGGAAAAAAAAAAATAAAATAATAATTCTTCCGTCCAAAGTAACCATAAGGGGTTATTTTCTTGGTCTTTCCAAGTTGTGAAGCCATATCGTGGCCAGAATGATTAGCTTGGACATCCTGGTACATGAAGTGCAACACAAATGTCAGGCTGGCAAGGAAACTACTTTTCTGTTCCAGTATGTCGACAGTCTCTCATTAATAGAATACCACTATCCCATGCATAACAAAGGAGCTGACAGCTAAAGAGTTCCCGTGAAAGACAGATGCTATGTTATGCTGATCAGTTCCAGAAAAAAAAAATCACTCCGTGAATAATTCAAAGACATTTTCTTTTGACAACATTTAAAAGAAGGGTGGCATGTTTATAACATAATTTAGGAATAACAACTTCTAAAACGACAAGTTACTGGCTCTTGCATTTCTTGGGCTATCAATTATCTGCTGACTACGCTAACAGGTGTACAGGTATAAAATGGCAGATTTTTATTACAAATTGGAAGTCAAACATTCTAAGTGTGTCGCAAGTACCTGGCAGAGCTAGAAGGAATCAAATTATGTTCTCATTTACCCTGATGTAAATCTGGAACAATTACATTTATCCTGCAGCCTATAATTAGTGTCATGTACTGTTCACCAGTTTGCAGCAATTAAAGTCCTTATCAGCAGATGCGTTTTTAAGAAAATATGTGGCATTCATGTCAGAGTTTATATATAATAAAAAAAGGGGTAAGATTAGAATAAGACCGTTACCAGTCGAAAGGAGCGTAAAACAGACAGGTTTCCCATGCTGGACAAACCCAGTTCCATCAGGCTCAGTATAACAATTATGCTGTCAAAAATATTCCACCCCTGCTGAAAATAGTAGTAGGGGTCAAGGGCAATTACTTTGAAGATCATTTCTGCTGTGAAAATCCCAGTGAAGACCTGTAGAAAGAAAATATGAAGTCAAAGTAACCTTTTAGGCACACCTCCTTGCTTGCAGACTTTCCACTGATACAAGTGAACACGGTGGAAAGCCAAGAACACTTTACAAGCAAATACTTCATTTTTCATGGCTGATTCTTTATCAGTATTACAACTTTGTCTAGTCTTTTCATAATAGCATTTGATACTGCTGTAAACTTACAATGGCATTTGTGTTCAAGCCCTGGATTGGAACATACATTTCCATCTCCTTCCGTCATCTGAATAATTCCAGTGGTAAAAAGCAAAGTGTAAAGGTGCCTTTTATAAAGGTTAAATCTATTCCTTTGAGTGCAGAAACTGGAATGAATGGAGTGGGAGTGTCAAAGGGGTATTTGGGTTGTAGTGTACCTGCGGTATTATCCCTTTTTATTTTGTTATGATTACCAATACCAGGGCAACGCAAGCCCCCAGTCTTTCTGAGGTTATTGCTGGCAACGAAGGCAATTAGAAACTCTAATTTGAGTCCTAGTCTTCTTTTACAAATAGTCATGGCAATTTTCTTTTCACAGCAACTTGGGAACACATTGCTTATTTATGACCCAGTTCAAATGTCATATGGTGGAAGTTCTAATTGGAACATTTTTCTTTAAAACAACATATAAATATTACCTAAGAGGCAGAGGGAGAGGGAAAGAGAAAGCTGCTGACAGCAAATTCAGTTTTAACACATTCCTGCAGAGCATCTCAGAGAATCAGATCTTGTCCTTTCGTATACCCTTCTTAAGTACCAGTTCAAATGCACAACTCAAGACTACAGTCAACTTAAAATGACGAAGTGTTGGCATCAAAGTTCTTCATATACTATTTTGTTTTTGCTCCAAGTCCCAGTAGAAAGCACACAGAGCTTTGTGTTTCCAAAAAACTCTCTATTGCACTTACATTTTAAAGCATGTGATTTTCCACAGAATGGCCAGTATCAATGCACTGTGTAGGCCAAAAAAGAGTGTGGAATCAGAGCTCACATCAGTAACATACAGCCAAGGAGAAAGGTTTTCCTTCCAATTAGTTAAATAGTCATGGTAGTATCACAGCAAACCTGATCAACTGATGCACAAAGATAAGAAATCCCGTAAGATGTGGAAGGGAAAAGTCAGGATTATATAATTAAGATATTAAGGAGTAAAAATGAATTATCATAGCCTGTATTGGCAGAAAAAAAAAAGCTTAGCTTTACTTTGGAATGATTCAGGAATGAATTCTTCCAAGCAGCCATTTTACACAATTCTTTATGTAAAATACCTTCTCTTTCTCAGCAGGAAAAGAAAACCTTGGGCTGCAACAATTTGGACTGTCACCCCGTCACCGCCTCATACCAAGAATCCAACAAAACAACCTGTCTCATATTTCTAATTAGCCAACAATTTCTGAGTCGCCGGTTCAGAGGTGACCAAAGATTCCCAACCAGAATGCTCCAATTTCCCTTAGGACAGAGAACAAGGCAAAACTGGATGTGTGTGAAATTGTATCCAGGGGACTGCCTTAAAACCCACGATACCACATTGCATACCATTATGCAACCATCTCGCTGAGAAATGACTCAGGAGGATCACTTTCTTCGCCTGAATCATTTTAATCAATAGCCTTCTGAGAAGGAAATGTCACAGTAAGATAGCAAAAATGTCTGAGCCACCTTCCTAAAGGCATCGGGAATCGTGTATGTGCATCAGCTGTGAATTTCAAACAGCCATTGTCAAATCACCGGCACCTGGCATGCGGAGATTGCACTTGTATGAGAGGCTGGACACTCGACACGATAAAGGCTGGAAAGAAAACAAGTAACTTCACATCCCACTGGTGCTAAATATGCCACTGCTGATCTGGAGGATTTTTTCTTAAAATAAATTTAAGTTCTAATATTGTATAACAGTATCTCATTTTCTAAAGGAAAATAAAATTTGGGCGAATCTTGCTCTATCTACTTCTTTTTTAAGTGGTGGCACTGCGTAGGCAGATGAACCATGTAAAAATGTACGTGTACTTGGCTGGTCTTCTGATCACATTTGAAAATGTTGACTCCTGAAAGCAACGAATTAAAGGAGTCTGAAGGTAGCAGATGCTGCATGAGTAGATGGACAATCAGAGTGAGAGACCTCTGATGACTGGCAGCAGAAGAAGAAAGGCTCTTGGAGAAAGCAAATACATATTCCACTTTCATTCTTTCATTTCACTCAGAAACATTTGTTTTGATGAAAAAGTATGAAAGATCTGCCCTTTTTAATATGCCCCTCCTGTGTCCCCGTCCGTGTGTCCCACCTCCCCCTCCCCCCCACCTCCTTTTAATGATAGTATAATCACTCAAAGAGGGTTAGATGCAATGGGAAGATGACAGCCAGACAGCGTGGGGGCAGAGGAGGGGTCTGAAATGGCCGTTTAAGGGATGCTGTCACCTGGCAGCCTGCCCTGAAGCTGGGACTCCCTTCCCTTTCACAGGGGATTACAAAAAAAAAATGTCAATTTTCAATACAAATCCTCCACAGAATGGAATTACCTTTTCTGACCTGCTCTACTAGTAATCAATCCTGTTACGCAGGGGTTTAGTAAAGCTGGTGAGGGGGACCTGGGATGGTCTGGCCTCTCACCAACCCATCCTGGGATCTCGGTAAGGGGAGCCCCATGCCATCAGCCAACTATAAAAAATATTAGCAGGATGTTTTGCTTATTTCACACTTTAGCACAAAGAGGAGAAAGAGCTCTAGGCAGTGCTGAGAAACTCACAGTGAGATTTTTTTATTTTTATTTCTTTGCAAAATTTCACAAAATTTGCTTTGCAATTCCTCCCCCTGCTTGTTGTCTCCATTTCCTTGCTGGCACCTAGATTAGCCCCAGCAGGTCAGCAGGAGCTGCCATAGCAGGAGGGATGCCAAGGGCTAAAGTTTCACTGCCTGGGTCTGCAAAGGGAGAAGCTGATCTGCTGAGAGCAAGGACCAGACACATTTACTATCTGGAGTGCCAAAGGGGGAACAGCAGCATTGCCACCTGCTCTGATAGGTACTGGGTCCGAAGGAATTTTTTTAAGTCATCTCAGAAGGCCACAAATTGTTGAGCAACAACCACGCAACTTCTTGAACAACAACCCCATGCAAGGGCTGGCTGCAAGGGGGAGCTGGATGCAGTCCTGTGAGATGACTGTCTGAGCTATCCTTATCTACTGCTTTCTACAGAGGCCAAGAACATGGGTTTGAAGCAAGAGACCCAAACAGATATTTGCTTAGCACAACAAAAGAGGGAGATTTGCCAAAACACAGCAGCTGAAAAACTGGAGACTAGTCCCACAGCCTAGAAGAACCTCAACCTACCTAAGGAGGACCAGAGCTAAAAATAACAAGGACCAGCATAAAGAAGAAAATCCTTATGTGATATACCACATATTCTAGGACTGATACAAAAAGTCTGATTATTGCTACTGTGCACCTAAACCTGCCAGTGTAGGATGCTTCTCACTAAAGGCAGACATCACATCTGCAGTGTCTCTGCATACAGCGACTGTAATCGATGGTCACTACAGTCACTGGCCTCCAGGACACAGTTCACCTTATCCAAAAGTAAATGTCTTTAAAACATCACAGTAATTGTGCCTTAAAATTGTCCATTAGTCTCCACTGACTATAAAGCGTGACAGAAGCAACCAGCTCTGACAGAGACTCCTACGCTGTAAATACCTAAAGTTAGGCAAGGTGAATCCCACTTTGAGTTATTGCAGCTTTTTATTTTATAGAAATAAAGGGCTTTTCTCATCTCTGCTATGGCTCCTCAAATTCAAACTCAGCAGCATCCACATTCCAGACTTATTTACAGTATCTTACAGGATATCTCTGCTTCTACCACTAGATTTTAGGGGCAATTCCACCACGCCATAGCTAGATGGCATGTGCCTTTTCCAATACTGAGTATTCTGAAATTAAAAGGGTTTTAAACATTAAGTTTTAAAGCAGTAAAACACAGTAACTTTCAAACAGAAACACAGAGAACAACAATTAAAGAAAAAGCTTCCGTTTTGTAGTTGCTGCAGAATTTTAGTGGCCCCCTGGGTTAACAAATTGTACCACATTGCCTCTTGAAAGGCTTTTCTGCTGTCCCTGCAACTTGGTTGTAGATCTGTCAGTCTGCTTTTCCTCGGAGAAGTGCAGCCTCTGCTTACTTTATAGCTCTCTCTCTGGCTGCTCCAGCTTACACATTAAGAGTTCCCCTCGAAGCACCAGCTGTGCTTTGTCCCCTGTCCCCTCTGCCCAAGGGTTTTGGGGTTTGCACAGGACCCAGCAGATGCCACTGGGCAAGTCAGGGGAGGAACAGCAGGACAGAGGAACATACAGCAAATGTACCACAGGCACCTTACCACATACACATTTACATATGCTCAAACACCACTCTGTTTCCCTCCAAGATCTTGCTTTTTTTTTTTTACTGTATTTTTTTTTTTTACATAAAAGTCACTTCTAGTCACCAAGAACTGCCATCTTATATTTGCTTTAAAAGAAATCCCCAATAAACCTCATTAATCTTTCTCTTATCTGCTTTCCTTAAAGAGATACAAGCTAGATATCTATTAGGAGAAGCCCAGACATGGCTTTAATGGTTTCTAATAACATTAGAATATGTTAATTTAATTAAAAATGGACCCTTGACCTTCATTCATTTCTCTTTCCCCCCAGAAAGAGGCGACTATGTGGACTTTCTTGACATATCATAGGCCAAGCAATGCTGACAACATATCAAACGGAGGTATTCCCAAGCTGCAGCCAAAACTTATTAAAAAAATAAGCAAGTTGTGGTTTTGTTTGGGTTTTTTGGGGTTTTTTTCCTTGATTTCCACAAAGCAGGAGTTTCACTCCTCAGGTAGCACTTGAAGTTCACGTTCACTTACCAAATTGCCTATGTAAAGCATGTGGTCAAATTCCTTCGTCATCTTGTAATGCTCCAAGGCCATGAAGAGCGTGTTCAGCACAATGCAAAGGGTGATGGTGAGGTCAGTAAATGGGTCCATTACCACGAACTTGACAAATTTCTTGATTAAAAGCCAAAGCGGGCAGCAATCCCAAATAAGAAATTTAACAGCAAAGTGGTTCCAGCAGGGAGGACATTTCTGGTGTGATTCCTCAAGCTCTAAGTCACAAGCAGTAAAGTAACAGTCAATTCACACTGAGTTATATGACAAGAGAACACTTAAAATGACTCATAATGTAGAGGAAGGCCCCTGAATTACCCCAGAAGTTTTCTTTTAGGATAAAAATATTCCTGTCCCAACAGGCTAGCAAATTACTTTTTAAGGTTTTTGCCAGCTGACCTGCGCTTAGCAGAGAGTGACCTATTCTGAAAGTAATAATCTTTTAAAAGTGTCACAAGCCAAAAGGGAGGATCACACTAAATATGTAAAGTCCAGTAATATATACAGGCTCAGATTTTTACTCTTTTTTCCATTTTGGCAAGCCCAAATGGATAAGAATACACTATCTTCATTTAACGTTCCCAATTCTCATTTTAGAAGTATCTTAAGTAGTACCTTTAAAAGTGGTTAAGAGATGAAAGAGCTTAAATCCAACATTTAAAGCTGATTTAAACACTTGTGAGCCAAAGTATCAATGGTTATCAATAGGGATTCTGTCCTTGATCTGCGATCCAAAAAGGCATTAAGATTCTCATTTCTACTGAAAGGACCAAATACAAAACCAGGGGAGTCCATAAGTCAGTTTGAAAATGCTGCTAAAGCTCCAGTGTGGTTTTTAAAGGTGTTTTAAAAATATTACCTAAAATACAACTTTTATATGGTCATTTTATTTGAGCACAAAAGAAATGAAATAACTTCAAAAGTATGATTTGTAATAAATGGTGAAAAAGAAAAGCTAAAAAAGACAGTTAATGGCTGAATGATAACGGTTAGCAGAATTGCTTAATGCTTTCCTTTTCTGATTCCTTTATAGGCATGGAATGCTGTATAATGGTTTTAGTCTATATAATTAGAACCTGCACTGATAACAGGAAAACTTCAGCCAAGGCTGTTATTTCAATCAGTTTATAAACAGCCTACTCTCTCAAGCCAGGCTACATTCGCTGGGCATTTTCCTTCATTGGACAACAGAACTGTGGTATTAGGTGTCTTCTACCAATCTTTCATAGTATCAGATGTTGTCCTCCATGCACAGATTTTGCACAAACATCTACACTGCTCAGAGGTCTCTGGGAAACCAAATTGCTCCCAAAAAATAATTATGTCTTTCCAGACTCCAAACAGAGAGTTTACAGTTAAGTGCCTAAAATTATATAAGAACCATCCATATTCCAAACAAATTCTATGCAAATTCCTATTTTAATATTTTTTTGGAAATTCACCCCAAAGCAATAAAGTCTTTGGGGCAGTTACTTCCTAAAGACATAATTTTCCAGGCAAATCCAGATGAACAAATCTGTCTACATCCACATTCCTCATAATCACCTCCAACCAACCCTGATTATTCCACTACTAATAATTTTGGGAACTTTGTGATTGACACACGTCAGGTGGGTGATGCTTTTCCCTGAGGTTCCACACTTAACACAAGCCCCTTAAAGTCCAGGTTGCTGCTAAAAGTTGTATTTTCCTCACTCTGAGCCTCAGCCACACGTTACTTCTCTGTCTTTTTGACAGCCTTTGTGCTCCTGGAGCTTCTGGTTGAGCTGGTTCTGCTCGCTGATCCAGCTGAAAACCAATTGCTTGTCTAATCAAACTGAGGAACATAGCAAAGGGAGGAGGAGGGTGTGACTGTCCTCCTTGGCAGTGATGTGTCATTAAAATGGTTTAAATCAATCAAGAACCCGCATCCTTCCCCCACCATGACTGACCTTTGGAAATCACAACAGATTTAATATTTTTTGAAAGACATCTTCAAAAGGAAAAGTAAAATTAAACTCAACTGGGGTCTTCTCTGGTACTTTAGATTGTTTAAAAAAATGGCCAGAAAAATACAAAATTTGTGTTGGAGGTATTTTTCCTCTTATTCTTACATGAAAAATAAAGCCCAGGTCCTTCCTTGTCTGCAAGATTCTGCAACACCTGGGAAAAAGAGGCAGATGCTGACTACCCAAGTGCCAAGAGCAGAAACCAGGTAACTAAAAGGAAAAGGATTTTCTGGCCTGGCTGTTTCGCACAATTTGGCACAAATCATACAGCTATTATTATAGTTAAAGACTGTGATACGTTTTATGCTGATTTGATATTCCTCTTGTTGTTAACTAGTATTCAATTTCAATGACTAATCGAAATCTGGGAGTCAGAAAACATTTCAAAAGGGTGGAAACAATTTTCTTCTCAATGAGGCTAAAAAAGCACATCCTCTGAGTTACCTGAGACTTGCTATTTCTGTGGTAAAAAGTAATAGACCCACTACTAAATAAATAAGCAGAAGTCCAGCTCAGGCCTTTTAGGCATTCTTAACACATTACTAAGAAGCAAATCAACTGCAAAGCTAATTGCTAAAAACCCCACAGAAATAAACGTAAAATCTTTGCAGATGACAATAACCACTGGAATACATCAAAGTGATTATTTGCCTATTAAGAATACAACTCCTTATTTATTTAAACATGTATCTATATACTGCTGATTATAACCATGGGGGATGGTAAAAAGCTAAGGAAGAAGGGCTTTGTGGTTACGTGCTGGGCTGTCTCCAAAGAGTTAGGTTCAGTGTCTTTCTGTAAAGCTCCTCCCAAATAAGTCACTCCAACTCATCTTGCCTTCCTATTCATCAGTGCCACAGAGAATAAGGCTGCTGGAGAATCCAGAATTTCCCTTGCTCCATACTGTGTCCTTGACAGACATTTTTCTATACTCTCAGTTGCTACCTCCTATTTTGTCTTGATTTACAATGCTGGAGACACAAGGAACTACTTTCATACTGCATGTGAATGGCCTAGAAATAGGATGTCTTGCTATCAATATACTTGTGAAAGGGAAACACGAAGTTCCTGATCATGGAAAGGCAGGGAAGGGAACTAATGAGAAGCCTAATGAGCAACAGAAAAATTTGCTGAGAAATATTTGCATAGACAAGTGAGTCCTTTGAGCCTCTTAACAGTTCACTGTGGGATTCAAACTCTCACCAAACTGTTGTGCCCCACTAGCTGTTCTGCAAGGAAGAGACTCTCCTACCCCTCATCTTGGAAGTTCTGCACATAGCTGGTGACTGCGTGTGCCATCAGCTCCAGAGAGATGAGATGTAAATGTACACACAGTCACCCAAACAGTCTGGTGCCCCACAACGCTGCATCTTGATTAGCTTTGTGTCAATTAAATGCCGTGGGGGCACAAAATATTACCAGATCTGACTTTTTCATTATATTGCTAGCATTTTGTCAGATTTTTTTTACAAGCACATGAGTAATTCAGTGGTTATATCACCTTCCATTACAGCTTCAGCTATATTGTAGGGCTTGGAATAACACTCTATAATGCCTTCTAGCAAAAGAACAAGAGTCTAGTACTAGGATCTTTTGCGCCACTTGTTCCTGCAAGTCCACGTGGCTTTGAGTTGGGAAACTAAAGACATGTCTTACCTTCCAGGGCACTAGTGATGATGCTGACAGCGCTCACTGCCCTCTGCCTCTGAAAGGGTTCGTCCGAGTGGTCCACCGATGGGCGGTGGGGCATTAGAAGCTGCTTCTTGCTTGCCTCATCCGAGGGAGAGGTCTGTTTAAATGAACACACTGCATTAGCAGAATAAATGCTGGGCAGATATGGGGGTAGCATTTTCAAAATGGCTTAAGTGCTATTTTTCCCACCTGAGAAGTCCAAGGATCACTGATTTCCCACTTAGACACACGCTGACAGGGTACTGCTTTTGGAAATGGCACTTTAAGTAATTTTGGAAACTTTGCCCTGCCCTTTACCTTCATCTAAACAGGTGAAAGATGCAGGTGAAAATAAAGAGAGGCTTCCGATGCTAGAGGAACAGCGGTGCTGCTTTACCATGCTCTTTGCTTGTGAAAGAAGCCCTGCTTAATTACATTAATTATTCCATTATTTCTGAAATGTGTTAACTGTTTAATTATACTGCTAGAAGAGGAAAAGGGGCGTGGGTAACAGCTCCATTACAGGCTTCTGATATCATACTGACTCCTCAACACATGTTTTTTCTTGTTCTGAAACACTGCCAGATCTCAGGAACATATTGTCATTCTGGTGATCTTTGGTGTCACAGATTCTGAAGCTCCATAATTAGGGGAGAATCTCAGCTTCTTTTTTTTTTTTCACAGGAAAAATTTTAAAAACCCTCCCAAACTATCTAGTTCTCATGTTTCTCAAGCAAAAGCTTAAAAAACCCAAACCAACACAGAGAAATCAAATAAAAGAAAAACAGAACTGCCAAACTGTCTTTATTTAATGTCTCATTTTAAATTAGTTTCATGCTTTTTGAAGGGTTGGGTTTCTGGAGTCAGACAGAAACCCAGTACGGCTGCAGACACACACTGTATTAAATACTTTAAATTGTCTGCTCACAGGACCACGATACCACGATGTTAAGACTTTTATTATTACAAGCTCCCACTTCATACAGAGACAACTCCCTCTTGCTTTGCTTCTCCAGCTCTCCCACAGGTAGAAGGGAAGGTGGTAGTGGAGATGTAAGGATCTGAGAAAGCCAAGTTCAATGCCTTTGTCTGTCACAGACCTTCTGGTTAAGACAGTCTCCCAAAATAATTGTTTTAACAGCCCCTGTCCTGCTCCTCCAAGCACACAAGCTGTGAGATCAGAGACACTACATAGGCAAGAGAGAGGCACTGGAGATAGATGGGTCCTGGTGGCTTTTGCAGTATAGCTCAAGGAAATGTGAAAGGAGCAGGAATCCCTACAAAGATAACCCTTGGTTTATAGAGGTATCAGAGTAGCTGCTTTTGCTTCTCTGTAGTGAAATGAGCTACAGGAATTGGATTCAGTCTTCTGGATCTTCTCTCATCACTTGGGTCTGAAATGGCCCTAACCACTCTGAGCAGCGCCCAGGTTGCCACCTGAGATGAGCCATGGACAGCAGCTCCACAGCTCTTCTGTCTCCTGACATGCACCCAGAGGAACTCAGGATCCCTCCTCTTCACCATTTCTCTGTCAAAACTGCTCATCAAGAAAGGCAATTCCACGAGAATGACAGGAGAAAAGCACTGAAGCTCTTTGAGTTGTCTTTCTGGAGTGTGACCTCTTCAGGGCAGGGGACAATCCTTTGTCATGTGGCTGTAAAGGACAAAGCCACTTGGCCACTTGTTGAGACTTAAAATAACAGCTCGTATACTGGTCTCAGGTCACTTCAATGTAATGTGGGTAAAAATATCAATCACTCCAAGATCAGAGAAGAGCAGAGGCTTTTAAAGTAAGGATTTAAAACATTAGCCAAACCAGGGAAGCAGTAATGCTTCAAAGAGTATCCCACTCCCCCACCCCCAAGATGTTCTTTTTTGTTAAACAATCACCTTATTGTCCATTGAGTTATTGACACAGTCATATCAAAAGAAGAGGTGTAATCAGAACCCATTCAAAGAGACTCCTACTTGTGCACAACGTAATAAGAAATCACTATATCGTTGGCTTTGGAGCTGGGGAAGCGAGGAATAGTATTTCAGATGCATTAGTTTGCTTGATTCCCTTCACCTCAAAAACATCCAATAAAAAACCAAAGAAATAACAAATGTTTTATTAATGAAGAAAACATCTAAAAAATTGCATAATCATTCACACCAGTTTGGAACACATAACAAATACATGGGACTGAAAAGAAATAACTAGAAAAAGAGAAAAAAGAAACCCAAACCATGAGGTACACAAACTTCTGAGTAAACTGAAAACATGAAAGTAAAGAAATAGGAAAAAAAGCTGAATAAAACCCAAAGTCTTCCAGTTCCCTCTTCCTGTAGAATGAACCATAATAAAACCTCAGATTTCAAATTACTCCAGATCATCTCTAAAAAGTAACTCTTTTAAAACTGTACAATCTTCCTATACTATTTAACTCAAAGCATGTTTTATCCCAACCCCAGAAGTCCCAGTTTTCTCACTGTCAAGAATGATACTGTATTCTTATTCATGCATGCAGAAGTGCTTTTGCGGAAGTTATGGGTTGGCGGCCTTTATCTGAAAAGCACCTTTTATTCACAAGTGCAAAGAGAATTCACGGGAGAGGTAAAAAAATCAAAGGAAAAACATTCAGAGATTCATTCTTTCTAAATTTTGACTCAGCTAAACCAGGGCAAACAAAAAGTCCAGGCTGGGCATATCTTTCACAAAAAAAAAGCTAGTAAGGAACTGACGATCTCTCAAATCAAAGAGGTTTTTAAATCACTGTATTTTTCTTTGCAGCCGAGCATCCTCAGTCCTGCCACCTGTGTCACGAGAAGCAGTCCCCAAGAATTCAGGAGTCTTGATGGAGTCAAGGGGACTGTTTGCAGCATGCTGTCCACGATGTGCAGAGGGGTATTTCTGAGGGAGATATATGCATGTGTCCTTCCTTTCTTCATCTCTGGAGGAGTGAGGTGGTGCACTTTGCTGTTTAGAATCATGTTCAAAGCAAATGCTACCACATGTGACAGCCACCCACCCGCTTGGCTGAACGTGTCTCTGCTGGAGGGCAGAACCCAGAGCCCACTGGTTCCCACCTTGAGGGAGGTGATTCTACTGTGGTCTGGTGAGACCCCACCTGGAGTGTTGCATCCAGCCCTGGAGCCTCCAACTTAAGAAGGATGTGGGTCTGTTGAAGTAAGTCCAGAGAAGGGTCATGAACATGATCAGAGGGCTGGAGGACCTGTCCGATGAGGACAGGCTGAAAGAGCTGGGGTTTTTCAGCCTGGAGAAGAGAAGGCTCTGGGGAGACCTTTTAATGGTTTTCCAGTATCTGGAGGGGGCCCACAAGAAAGCTTAAGAGGGACTTTTTACAAGGGCACGTACTGACAGAATGAGGAGTAATGGCTTCAAATTGGAAGAGGGGAGATTTAAATTAGATATCAGAAAGAAATTTTTCACCATGAGGGTGGTGAGACACTGGAACAGGTTGCCCAGAGAAGCTGTGGATGCCCCATATCTGCAAATGTTCAAGGCCAGGCTGGAAGGGGCTTTGAGCAACAATGGTCTAGAGGAAGGTGTCCTTGCCTATGGCAGGGGGTTGAAACTCTACGATCTTTAAGGTCCCTTCCAACTCTAACCATTCTATGATTCAGTGCTCCCTGCCAGCTGCTGGCAGCAGGCACAGAGCAGAGGTTCATCCCCAGAGCCAGGACACAGCGTATGGCAGGCAGTGCTGGGGTGTAAGGAATACTCCTGTGTGTTTTGCAGGAGAACATGGTCACTTTCCCAATAGAGTAGTAGATCTGTCACATAGTCAGCTTGCCATTTACTAGAAAGTATTTTTCCAGGAAAGAAAGTTTCCATCCAGGGGAATTGCTTAGAATTATTGAAGTTACTTAGGGAAGCTTATTAGTATTTGTTCTTTGTAAAGAATAGGTATGTGAGTGGTTTTGTTATTATTATTTATTTTAGAATAGAGATCACTAACATAGAGATCACATGCAAGGAACTGGCAGGTTTTGCAATCTGAGTGAGCAGTTCCAGGAACTGGACAAACAAGGCGTCATAAAGGTTATTATCATTACAGAGAGAGTATACACAAGCACTGTTGTTCATCATACTTCTATTTCTATAGCAATTAAGCAAAAATAACAGCAGTCCCTACAGTTATGCAAGGAGTCTCCTTAGGATCCAGATGAGAAATCACGATGGAGCTAAACACAGGCACCTCCAGCAGGACGAGATTATTTGTGTTGCTCCCTGATTGACTGGAGATGTTTCTCCTTTGGATTAGCTAAATTCTATAGGGACAAACATACCATTCAGTAATTTACATATAAATGAGGATGCATAACACTGCAGATTTATTTTTTTCTGAGTGCCTACAGATCTGAGTGATGTCAAAACTGTTATGTGAAGATTGGCTTATACTTGGTAGCATTTTAAAGACCACATTGGGGAACTGGGACACGTTTAATTTTCCTTGTACAGTAAAAAGCTTTTCAAGCATAAAAAGAGGTGGACAGGCCACACCATGAACAATGGACCCAGTAAAGCACGAGCACAAATATTTAATGAGATTGAAGGTGACCATAATAGATCACGGTATTAAAAAGTATCTGTTTAATTTTGTGGATGCTTGATTATTTAAAGAGATGCACCGTAAATGAGAGCAGCTTGCAATACTTGTGTCAAATCTGAATGATTTGACTCAAGATGTGCGAAAGCAAAGTTTGAAATGAGCAGAAACTAGAGCCTCAGTGACAAATCTCTGTGCAACAGCAGCAGAGGGCTAGCCAGCTTTTGTCCACTTAACTTACTGGCAGAGATTTTTGGGTGACTTATTTTGTTGACCTTTTCTCTGAACATGGAAACTGCTAATACTTTCCCTTTACAACAGTCCTGTGGCAAAGTAAGAAGGGGAAATAAGAAATTTTACCTCAGACCTGTTCTAGGGTCAACAAGAAAACCTCAAACCAACGTGGTCAGCAAAACAGCTTTATGCTTAGCAGCAACAAAAGCCAAGGTCTGGTCTTTAAAAAAAAAACAAACAAAAACACCAAATAAAAGGTTATCTAGAGACAAGCTTCTAAATCATTAACTGTGCACCTTGATAAGCAGCCTGTCCTTTCTTAAGGGCTCACTCTCCACTAGTTTTCACTTCTGTCAAGCTACCAATACTCAGCATTTCTAATTTCCAAACAGAAAAATATGTGCTTCCAAGAGAAAATTCAGGAAAGGTTGCATGTGCAAGACAGAGACCCCAGATAACTCCAACCTCAGTCTCGTTGCCCATCCTAAAGTCATGTCATGGGTGGCCCCACTCTGCTCCTGGGCTAAAGGCGAGCTCTGGTGAGCAAGTGCCCCAGGGAGAGCAAAGTAGTGGGGACCATCAGTTAACAGGCTACTTCAGATAACAGCTCATTAACTTAATCCAATTCTCTTCAAACAGATCAATACCTTGTGAAGGGAGACGTTTTTCCACCCTCTTAACTAAGAAACACCAAGACAGAACACAACTACAAATACTACAGGAATGCACAGAAAGTTTAGGTTATAGTGTGCCCTGAAGTTACATATATAATAATGTATAGACTTTCTCTAAAAAAGGTAAAAGCCCAAACTCCCAGCCCAGCAATCAGCAGGAGCATAAAAATATATCATTTTTCAAACCTCTCAGCCTCAAGTCAAGCCAAAAAAAGTTAGGACTTTAAGCTCAGTCACCAGATCCTTCACATGTCCTGTTTACACTAGGGTAAGTTTGATGCAATCAGCAGCTGCACAACTTGAAGAAAGCTGGTAGGAGAACAGGACCAACCTTGATTCAGTTCTCTGCGGGATACACTGGAGTTTTCCAGGAGAGAGACTAGGATTTACCATGGGTTTCTTGGGACAAGCTCCCTTCACCCCTCACACCTGAATGCCTGTTGCTCTTCACAGCCAGGTGAAGATTGTCTGACCCAGAACCACCATTGTAGAAGGTGTTTGCAGATCACACTTTCATATACTTTCATACTTTGCACTTCATATGATCTCAGCAGGCTTTCTAGCTTGAACCCTGCAGTGTAACCCTCTGTGCTGCCAAGGACAGCTCCCCAAAAATACCATCACCACTCCTAGTGCCTTACAGGTGCTCTTGCTACATCAACAGGTGTAGCAAAGTGTGCAGAGACACACGGGTTCCTTGCAGAGGGTAGGATGTCCCTCCTCATGCTCAGGCTGTGAACCGAAGCCCCTGGTGACTTTGAAGGACCTGCATGGATGGGTGCCATTCTGCATGGACCATGCCGTCTACAGCCAGAAAGCCTGCTAACCAATCAACCACATCTTACAAACCTGATGTCCCTAAGCACCATCCACTGAGATTATTTCTCTAGCTGTATTTAGGGGTTAGGAGGAGGAGATGGAAAGTGCAAGCACATTTGGTTTCTCACAGAAACACACTCATATCCACCTGTGCCAAGGAGCCAGGGTGATGTGAAAAGCATATGAAACTTGCTTTTTCAGCTTATACGTTCTTCTGCAGGCAAGTTTCAGGAGACCATTCATCTGAGTCACCAGCCTGAATAGTGGGATAATCTGCTGCAGCCCCCCCTCTCACGGGAGAGGGCACAAGCTGCACAGATCTCTTCATATCAGCTCAGATGCCACCCACAGCCATTCCTGTGGGCAAACAGGACAGGTGGTAGTAGTTGCAATGACACAAAGGCATGAAAGTTGTTCACCATGGTCCCAACTACTTTGCCTGGGGCAAAATCTTCAGGTTGAATGTTGCTAAAACTGATCAGGCTAAAATTCTCAGAAGCGGTTAGTGAATTTTTGTGCTTTTCCTGAGAAATCTTAGGAGGGCCCAGTTTGAAATCATCTGCTGAAACTATGGTCTGTTTATGGGCTGTAGGTTGGAAACTCAAAACAAGAGACAGTCAGGTCTTGTTTGATGTTTACTCTGCTTTTTAAATCAGAAATTCTCTTCCAAACTTTCCCCAAACCAGAATTCAGGGGTGTCCTTGCTCAAGAACAATCAGACAGGTCCATGTTACACTTATCTGATATTACTGAGCACCACAGAAGGACCTAAACAAACATGTTTTGCCAGCTCCATCAACTCAGATGTTTTATTTACGTGAGTGAAACCACATTTACACCTTAAGAAACTGAGAGCCAAGGCTTAATGCACATTACAGTGATGCCTTTTCGTGGACCGGTTCTTAATCTCTTCTTCAGGGAAGATACAACAGATAGCACAAGTGGGTCCGTTTTCACCATGGGATTACACTCGTACAAAATAAACAACTGTGGTAGGGTCAGTGGGGTTAATGAGGTAACTACAACTTTCCCCTGTAACATCTTTCTTCTGCCTCCCCCAAACATATCAAGAGACTATAAAAACAAGCCAGAGCATCTAACAAAGAACAAACTCAACTTCAAATTTTAACAAGAAAAAGGCGAGAATAATCAAACACAAAGCCCAGAAGCATGTTGATGTATCTCTGAGCACATTGAGGTGTTGGATTTACTATTTCCTATTGCCTGCGCTCCACAGCTGAGGCTGCACATTTCTGCTCGGTGCTTATAGTTCCTGTAACGAATACATCTGTACAGCAATGGGCTTCTTGCCAATTAGCTTTTAACTCCAGCTCACATTTTCTGGATAGATTAGATACCAAACCTGTCTTGCAGAAGACACAACATCCTTCACATTGCATCACTGTGTGAGTATCTGTTACTATAGCGCCTGACTGTTATTTCCTAGATGACCAGGGAACTGCCAAGTGAGCTCACCCACCCAGGCCATTTAGTTTTCAACATCCATTTTTTAAAAGCCAGGAAGCTGGCAAATAAAAAGAAATGACAGCAGAGCTCAAAGCCTCCCTGTCACCTCAGGGCCCAATCCTGTAAAATACCAATATTTCCTATGAAAGGCTGTGTTCATGTGCTTTGTTAAGCTTTTTCTGACAGCTGGGCGAGCCTCAGCAGCCAGAAGAGCTGCTTTCCTTACACAGAAAAATGGGACATCCACTGCTCATCTGTTGAAACCTTTTACTTTGGTTCAGATTATTTTTTTTTAAAGAGGTGCAGAAACTCTTCCTTCCACACTTTCTTTAACCCACAGCTTATTTTGCACTGAGCTGAATTCAATAAAACTCCACTATCTACAAATAGTTGCTCAGTTGTCTGAAGACTGCTCTCAAGACTGCTCTTCCTTGTCTGCAGAGAGTAAAAATGGGAGTAGCAAAGTCCTAAATGAACGAAGGTGTGAACATCTGAAAAAACAGCAACAGCCTCAAAACTGTCAACAAAACAGATTGTTCTCACACCACCCAGCTTCCCACGCGCAGCACGGGCCCTCCCTCTCACGTTCAATGTGAGACTCTATTTGCAGGACTACAGGGAATGCCCGGATAAGTGAGGAAAAAAAAAAAAACAATCCTAAACTTGAAAGGCAAGAAGCTGCTCGGCTCTAGAGAAAGAAAAGCTACTCCTCAATTTACTGATAATCTCACACCACAGCTGGGATCCTTCTCACTCGCCTTTCTCTTCAGGAAATACCTTGCCCAATACATGTTAGAATCACATTTGCTTATTTCTCCACCAATGTAACCCAGTTTCAGCACCTTGTTACTCTGAGTGTGTTTCATCTCACCTGATTTAAGAGATGTGCAATACAGAATTATTAACCTTGGGCTCACCTTGTAGTTAAAGTGAAGAGAAAGGGGCACTGTTAGGGAGAGAGATTATTTGGACCCATTTTAGATCTCTAAAATGAAATAAATCCTGCCTACAATGACTGTAGTGACTAGATCTCCTTTGCTTTTATTCACTGAGAGTAATGAGCTCCAATATAGATTATCTATATTAAAAGAGATAAAATTCCACCATATCAAAGTGGCAACCTGTCCAAATTGCCCTGTCTGTGTAGCAGGTGTTTCCAAAACAGCATCACATGGTTTTCCAGGTGAATTTGTGCTTGCGTCCTAATGGTATCAGTCTTAATAGTTTTATTTACAGCTTTATTAAATATTTTGCAGCAGTGGTGCTTTGCAACAAAGATCCTGGCAATCTGCAAGAGACTTGAAGTCTGTTGATCATCTCCTCATCTTTCCCAGGTGTTTGAACTGGATGCTAAACCCTTCCGGGAGCTACCTTTGGACTGTAAGAACCGCCCTCCGCAAGTAGCTATAGAGAAGACCAGAGGTTAGATGCAAACAAATATCAACTGGTGGGAGAAAATGCAGCCTCAAGATGCTAAGACTCACACCGAATCCTTTAAAAACTGTCATTTTCTACCCACCGGACAACGTCAAATATTCAAACATTAAAAGAAACCAACTTAAAAATATGTCCCTACAAGAAAAGAAAATTCATATAAAACTCAAGGTATATGCCTCCAGCCAGCTCTGAAGGGTGTCAGCAGAAGTCATGACCCTCTCTTATGCACCTCAAGACACGCTTTACTGTGTGAATTAGCTCCTTGGTCCTCCCACCCTGCCTAGGATGGTGGGTCTGGGTTTCTCACTGCAGACTGCATACCGTGTAAATCAACTACAGCAAACTCCAACAACATTTAGAAGGAAACAAGAGTGTGAATCACAGACAAAATTATAATGTACTCACCAGGTCGCCTGTCCCAGGTTTTTCCATAATAACTGGGGGGAGCAGTAACCCTGCAGGAGAAGTAGGGTCTGGGTTGAGTGCCCCGGTGCCTCCTCCTATCAGGGAAACCACACCATTGCAATCCACTGAGCTGTTCCTTTTGCCCGTCTGGGTGTAGTTGGGAGTAGTAGGGTGAGAACTATGGCTCACTTGACTTTGCACGCTCAGACGCCTCCCAGATCTTGGAATTAAGAGAGAGCCCCGGTAGCTTTCATTTTCCCCAGCAGTGCTGATCTCATCATCGGCAAAATCTGTTTCGGAGCCAGTGTCTCTACCACGGAGTCGGAAACTGAATATGCTTCCGTGGCTGGTTCTGCGCTTCACCAAGTTTGCACTGGGACCATAACTAATGCCAAGGAGAGTCTAGAAACCCCCAGAAAGGAAAAAGGGGAAAGAGAAACAACATTTTGCAACATGTTTTCAGGAGCGAGGAAGGTCTGGGGAGAGCAGTAAGTTCCATTTTAAAGCAAGTGGTTCAGAGAAAGGCTTAATTAAGCATACTCAACCTTCACAAAGTTAAGAGGTTGGATAGTCATTCCTAGCCATTAAGTATTTGTCTAGTACTTGACAGTTAAAGATGTACTGAAATAGGAAGGGTCAAGGTGGCATTCACCTCGCAGCATGATGCTCCCTTTGCTTCTACTCCCTCCCCAACTGGTAAGTGCCAACGGACCTGGGAAGGCAGCACAAGGAGTGGAAGACAGGAGCGGGAAAAAGGATCCAGCTCCATTTTACTGGTTATCATACATCCTCGTAACAGCTAGGGAAGGAACGTCGCAGTGGGAGAAGAAGAGATAAAGAAACAGGGCAGGAAATGAACTGCAGGGAAAATGAGAAGAGGGAAGAAGAAGAAGCAGAATACGACCAAAGAAGGTGATAAAGAAAAAAAATAAAAACAAACCAAAAACAAAAACAAGAGCAAGAGCAAGAAGAGGGATATAGTCTACTAGTTTGTAGAATGATTATCTCAAAGCACATGGCTGCTTTAAGGGGTAGGTAACAGAAGTCTTGCTTATACCCAAATATCAGCCTTGATGATCCATTCTGACATCAGCTAGTGAGAGTGCAACTCTGACAGAGCATCAGTAAGACATGGCCAAGCACTAAACACACCTGAGCCCTAGCAGAGTAAAAAGGATGTTCAGAAAATGCATAAGGAATTCAAGTCTACCCCCTTCTCTCGTCTCTGGAGAGGAAATTATTGGAATAAGAGCATTTAGGCAGAACATACTTTTGATTTTATGGCCTGTACAGAATTTTCAGCTTCTTCAGAACTTTGTCGTGAGCTAAGTATATATGAAGAGAGGTCAGATCTCCACAGCATCCACAAAACAGACAAACCAAATGAAGCCTGATTTAATTTTGCACCATAGCTCACACCACTGAGTTACGTAATGATGCTATTTTGTGACACTGGTACAAAGAAGAGTACAAAACCCAGGCCCCTTCTGACTAAAAACAACCCATTTGGATGGCTACCAAATTTTAACCGGTCAAAAATCCATGCCTGGGTTTCCATGGCACAGTCATTGAGACTGATTTCTGATGGCAACACACTTCCAGCTGCTCAGATTGCATCTGAATGATGACTCAGCCTTACTCCCTCCAACCATGCCAGACACAGCCTTGCAGAGAAGATTTACTATAAGCTTTGAAATGTCTCTCCTGTGTTCCTCATGCATATGACATCCAGGGATGAAAAGTGAAAACAAGATACATTAATCTAAGAAACAAACTGGCAATGAACAGCTCCAATCCATGGTCATTCTGGTATGTGGTGTCTTGAAACCCATCCAGAATGAAGCTAAAGAGCAATTCTAGCTATAAAAAGGTGTAATTCGTAACGCAACCCACTCCACCAATGAGACAACAACAGAAACTATTAGATTAAAAAACGCATGTCATTTACAGAAATCCAGCTCTGTGTAAAGTTTGTGAGCTGGGGAGTCATTAATTGGTCACAATAACTTACACCACTTACATGTTTTCTATGAGCTTTTTATGGCTGCCAAATATCCCTAAATTCACTGACAACAAAATATAAAGAGACTTAGCTCATTACATGGCTATTCAAATAAACAATATAAACTGATATAAACTTTGCCCTCAGTTAAGCAAAGACAAATTATCTGAAGCTATTTACAATCATTTGATACATACAGCATGTGCAGATTCATATTCATGCATGTCAGTAACATTTACATAAACCCCTATTTAATAACAGTCTCTATCTATTTTCTTCCCTGCAACAGAAAGTAGAAACATGTGCCACAAAGTTTTGACTTGAAGGCAACTAGCAAAGGACTATAAAAATGTTAATAATGTCTTTGTATAGCATTTATAAAAAGCCCTCAGAGACAAGTTTCCTCCTTTTCTCCTCCTCTCTTTTCATTTTAAGCTTTGCAGGTTTCTTCTAAGAATTTTTTTTATCTCTAGTAGGGATAGGATAGATATAATCAGATGAATGAAATTAAAATAAGAAAATAAACCAGATTGAGGGTAATCTTGAAGCAAAAGAAGAAGCAAAAAAATTTGAAAATAAATAGATTAGTAAGAATGTTTAATGGGCATTTTTAATTCATTTTGAAAAGAAAGTGGTAATGTTTTCTTCCACTGTTCTGAAACAGGTTATCTGCAGGTCAGTCATTATATTAAATATCTAATTCTTCACTACAGCTGAAACTTTCAGCTTTAATTGCCTTTTCAGAGCCTGGCCTATTCTGCAACGTGCAGTGTGGAATAAGTGATGCTTCAGACCATGGCTTACCATTCTCCTCTGACCATCGTCGTAGTCACACTTGGGATTCCTTTGGTCTTCCCCATACTCTTCTGCCCCCAAAGATTTCTTTTTCTTTCTCTTATTTCTTCTTTCCTTGGCATTTTTGGATGATAAAGGTGACATTTCCAATGAACTAAGTGACATTGAATCAATTCCTTTAGCAGCTAACGCCTAAAGCAGAAGATGGTAAAAGGTGTAAAATTTATTGTCTGAGTTAAGGATCTCAGTGAGAGCTAATAATTACTTTGCTCAGCAATTACTTTTATTTTAAGGTTGTATAGGAGATAAGTTAAAAATTTCAGGTGGTCATTAATCATAAAACTATCTCACATGATGGGAACAGGTCTTAATCCGTTTCTAAACTCTATGTTTAGCCACAGGAAAATAAACACCAAGCAAGATATGTTCCTAGTACAGATGCACACATACAGGTTGGCCACCCAGATCCTATGATGGAGCGTTAGGAATGGCTGTTTAAAATAATGTGATATGCGTAGAGCTCACACACAAGATCATTTGACATTTCACAAGAGGAGTAGCCTGTGTGCACACACCTGGCAGGTGTACACTCCACTCACATCTTGGGAGGAACATTTCTGCTGCCAGTCAACAATAAAAATCTCAAGCTGAGGAACCCCAGGCTTCTGCCCCTTGGACAAGGGGAGCTGGACAGGAGGGCAGCCAAGCTGGCTGCCATGATTTTTCCTCCCCTATCACAGGGGGATATGAGGAATAGCAGGCAATTCCACTGGCACATCTTTGTAAACACTTATCCTGAGCAGCAACACAGGCAGCTATGATGAGGGATGGAAAGAGAAAACCATGGGCTTAACTGGAGATAAGGCAGACGTTGCTTTGCTGCTTGCTTCAGTGCTGGGCTGGCTATCTGGTCGAATCACTGCAGGAGCTGGCTGATAACGAACCAACTGCTGGAAACCCAGCAGAAGCCAAATGCAAAAGCCTGAGTGCACAAAGCCACAGCCTTAGAAGCAAATGAGCAGCCAGGAGGAAGAATCGATACGCGCAGGGAGGAAGCTGCAGCCCACGCCAGCGCATGGGGTCCCCATCCCTGCTGCGGGCAGGAGGAGCGAAGGGACTATGAGCACAAAGCATGAGGTCAGGTTTGGAGGTGGCCCGGAGACAAGCCCATTTGCAGAGGCCCCAGCCAAAATACATAAAGGGAGGGAATTACCCGTCCCCTTCCCCCTCCCCCTCAAAAAAAAAAGCCTCTCCAGGTTCCCAAGAACAGGAGAAATGGATGAATCCTTAGTGCTATTGTCTGTAAGCCACTAGAATCAAACAGGCAATCAGCTCTCCACAGCAAAATACTCCCTTCCTCCCACAGGCATCAGTCCAAGGAAAGTGAAGGCACTTAACAGTCGTGTAAAGAATCAATCATGTATTTCAAGGGGTAGCGGCAGCTCTATCAAGCTGAGAGCACAACAAAACTTAATTCCTGTGGGAAATATCTTTCATGAGCAAGCTGCTTAGAGCAGAGCAGAGAGGAGGAGGGTTCAGACACTAGTCTAAGCTGTTCTGATGGGTTTTTTTCTTGATTTTTTTTTTTTTCCCTGAGTCAATTGATTTAATTGCTATGCTGAAGTGCTTTCTCTTCATAAAGATTCAGCAAGTCTTTTGGTGTTAAGTTCAGGTTTAGGAATGTGTTAGACCAATTGTGCAAATTGACTGATAGTCCCCAAGCAGGCCTATCAATTATATTTGTGCTCTCTTCGTATTGCACAGTGTAAAAGATGGTCTAAAGAGTTTTGGTTTTCCTTTCTGATCGTTGTCATATTTTATTGATCTAGAAAATACTGTTTGTTGTGCTACTAAGCCTGCTATTCTCTTACGGCAGAATAACCTATTGCTTGGGCTGAGATAATCTGCCCCACATACCTTTTTTGAGTTGTTGAAAAAGGATTTGGACTAAATTGTTTTTCAGGGCATGGAGGATGTCCCTGTGTCCTGTCTATCTACCCTTTCTGCTTGGGTTCCTGTGGCCAGAATGTGTCCTGTCCCTCAGGCACTTCAAGCTATAACCCTCCACACTGACTCCCAGGGCAAGGAAGAAGCTTGGGACCAGGCATATCTGGGATGGGTGTGGATGGGAGAAAAGCTTAGCTCGTATGAGCCTTGGCATGGGGATTATGGACTGCAAGATCTTAGCAGTACAGTGAGAAAGTCAAAGCAAAATCTTGATAAAAGCTTGACGATCAAGATTAAAACTGAATTGCTCTGACTGGGGGATGACACCTGGGAAGGACATCTAAAAGTTACATGGTGCAGCCACCCAATTCACTTTCTTGAGCCTCTTCTTCACAATGTCTAATTTGAAATGTTGGGGGTTGATTTCCAGAATTACTGGGCTTCACTGTTGAACTTGATGGACCCCAATCTCTCTATTCCTGGAAAATTACCCTAATCTTGTGGAAAGGAAACTTAGGAGTACTGCAAATACAAATGAGTATTTTAGAAGCATATGGGGTCTAAGCAGTGATAAGAGGCACTGAAAAACCTCTGAGGATGTTAGTCATTTTGTCTTTGGAACAATCTTTGAATGCCTGAGTCAGGAAGTCTGCCTGAGCTGGCCTAAGGCTACAGAACAAATGATGAGAAAGGCAAGAGCTTCTCTTGAGTCATGCATGGTCCACCCTTTGTACTGAGCAGGGCACAGGAAAAATGAGACATGGCTGACTGAAGAAAAGACTATGTTATAAAGCATAGAGACAAATGGGAACAATTTAGGTTTTCTTGAGCAACCTTCATTTTGACACATTCTGACTTTCAGGGATTAATGTTCCTTTTTTGTGTGTGTGTGTGTGTGTACATACCAGGCTTAACTGAAATCAAAGCGTTCAAAAGAAAATTCTTAAATACCTTTAATTATAGCTGGGGCACCAAAGTTGACTGTTACTAGGAAGAGCTCAGCTGGGGTCAAAAAACGTGAAAATTTGTATAAAATAGGTACAAGTTGGAGCTCAGTTTGCTCCCTTAGATTATGGCAGGAAGTTACTCTGTTCTAAGTGCCTGTACATGGACTAAATTGCATTTACCTATTACTTAAACCTTTAAAGAGGATCTTTAAAAGGACTTAAATGATGTATAAGCTTCTACTAGCACTTTGTCAAGTGTGAATTGTGCTTTCTATTTGCTTTCCAAGGATTTGAATGGGCTTTGGATTAGACCCTGAAGCCAGATGTACCCAAAAGAAAATTATGTATATTAGTTTATATTGTGTATCAAGGATTTATTTCTCTCAACTACAGTGCTACGTGTTATTTCAGACTAATTTTCTTATTGTCTTCTCATTCATTGCACCTAAAATGTTCTCTTCAGCTGTTTAATAAAGGCTTTCTACCCCACACAAACCACAGGAAAATTAACTAGTGCTATTAAGGCTATACGGCTACATCCAGCATTTGGCCTCCCTGTTTTGTTTAAATTTATGACTTAACATTAAATCCATACCCTTTGTATAATTTGCAATGCTTAATCTCAAGATCTGCTCATTTACTTGCTCGGGAATGAAGTTGTATGTGCTGCAAACAGCTTATCCTGCATCTTTATCTTCATTATTGGAGAGCTGGATATTCATGGTAATTTGAATGAGACGGTGAGAAGATGAACATGAGCTGAAGTGGTGGTGGGAGAATGTTCAGCTGGGGCTATGGCTGAGCTACCAAAAGAGCTGTTCTGTGCTCAAATGCAGATGTAGTTATATCATCATTAAAATGTCTTAAATGCCAACCCATATAATTTCCTCTGCTGCCATATGTGGTACAGTTAAATCAGAACAACACTGGATATGTAAACCCTAAACATCCGAGCAGGAAGAGCCATCTTTTTTTCTTTCAGAAAGGACCGTAATAACTCTGTCCAGGACAATAAACATTAAGCTGCTTTCAAGCAAACTCTTACTTCGTTTATCACATAAATGTAAAATAAAGAGAATGTGAATCTCAAGGCACCATCTGTTCGAGTTACCCAAGACTAGTCATGTCACATAGATTACTGACCTCCTGTTCTTTCTTTAACATCTCCATGGCTTCCCGAAACTTTCTTTCTTTCTCCTCTGTTTCAGCAATAGTGGCTTGGTTCTGCTCTTCATACGCCATGGCCACAACAGCCAGAATCAGGTTGATGAGATAAAATGAGCCCAGAAAGATGACCAGCATAAAAAAAAGCATGTAGATCTTCCCAGCAGATCTGAGAGTCTGCAAGCATGAAAGTAAAATCACTAACACTTGTTTTGAATGTTTTTTTTAAAGAAAAAAGTAATTAATTATTTAAAAAAACCCAACCACTTAGAATTATGATATAATTGATTTCAGCCTTTGTTACCAGCCCAGAGTCCTTTTGATGACAAACAACAACCACATGCAAGGAAGTAACTTTCTCGCCAATAAATTTTTATACCTTTCTCAAAAATCGTGTGCCTTGCAGCAGAATTCATTTTTAAAAGAATGCTTTCCTTCTTTACTGAGCATCTCTGCTGGTTTTCTTTGAGAACGGGTAATATTACAATCAGCTGCAGTGAAAGCTTCCCACACACAGCTCAATCTATTTTTGTCCAGTGCATAGAAACTTTCCAAGAAGACTCATACTGTAATCCTTCAGATGTCTACAGTCTAGGTCCTTTACAATCAGTGGGGAGAAAAAGATACTTTCAGGATTCAACTCATCTAATGTTATTTAGGCATCTGCTTCAGGATAAGAAGAAACAAACCTTGAGCGCTGTTGACTGTATTGCCTGGTTCTCCACCAGATTTGTAGGCATAATTGGAGTTTAGGGTAACAGACTGAGCTTTTATTAGAGATGTGTCACCATGGTCAATGTCTTGATGTTAGTGACAGAAACCACTGTGTGACATTACAAGGTCAAATAATCCAAGGGAGTGATGTTCACCCTTATTTACCATGACAGTTTCAGCCTTCCAGAGTTGTATGTGTAGTTCTGTACCAAGTAAGCAAATATAGTTGTTTAAGGAATCTTCAATTTTATTGTTTTACATTTTCTAGAAAGGAAATTGGATAACTGTCTGCATGTGAAGCTGAAATCCCCAGTACCTTTAAAGATATCTACTTCAGTACCTTCAAAGTAGTATCCATCACCACTAAGACCTTTGATTTCCTTATGAACATGCTTGGTTTTAGCAATTTTGAGATGCAGAAGTGAATCTTCAGTGGCCTTATAGACAGGGCATGTAATTCAGTACCAGACTATCATATCTACTTCTTCAAAGTTCGCATACATTTCAGGAAATGCATGCCAAAATGATCATTTACTAGTAGACCTCCTTGCACACAACTGTAAGTTCACTCTGATTCCACTGTGTCCCTGGCTTTCAGGTGTCCATGGGGAAACTTTGCAGGTTTGCAGCAGGGAGAACTGAAATGTACCTAGTAGTCCTGTCATCTGCTGAATTTATGTTCATTTTCATGCCTTGCAAACCAGGTATGTCAAGTATAGTGTTGCTTCTTTTGTCTTCTTTTTGAGCTGGACTCAAAAGATTAGTTCATGTTACACCAGCCACCAAAAAAATCCTTAAGTGGTGACTTGATGACCTTTATGAAGTGGTGAACTTTAGATTCAGGTAAATTACCCAACAGATATTTAACTCTAACAAGACTATGTGCTTGTCTTATATTTTTTAAAGCAATAAAACAATCTTATACCTGTTGATAGAGACGTTCCCAATAATCTTGAGTCATAAGACGGAACAAAGAGAGAAAGGCCCAGCCAAAAGTATCAAAGCTTGTGTAACCATGGTCAGGATTCTCCCCGGCCTTCAGACATATGTATCCCTCAGGGCACGTGCTGCAAAACATGAAAGGCAATTCATTAAATGCATCATAGATGGCTTCAGCATGGAGAAACTGATTTCCAAAGGAACGTATTGAATGCACTTGGTTAAGAGCACAGATCCTCAATGGTAAATTCCTTCACTGGGTGAAAACACAGGAATCAAATGGATGCTGACTTCACACCATCACAGATCATTACAATCTTATTTTAGCTTTGAAAGGGTAAACTGGAAAATGGTAACCATAACTCAGTCTGCAATGGCATATGGGCACCCAACATTTCAGATATTTGGAACAGACTGGAATTCAGTGCCTAAGCAGGACTTCAGTGCTTAAACATGATTTCTTTTGGTACTTATTCTTAATTAAAGATGACAAACGTGGTGTCTCCTATTACATTTGTGGGTAATACTGAGATGGTGAACCTGCTTTTCCGGTTACATAGTCTGACACTGGCTGGATGACATCAGCATGTGCCATCTGAGCACCTTCCTGATTGCCACTACACATGACCTTGCACTCACCTTCTGGAAGGATTGAATCTTTCATCTAAGCAACCCACCCCTTTGTTCCACTCACTGCCAAAGTCTGGGGTCATGACATTTTTTCTGTTTCTGCCAGGACAGTGTTTTCCATGTATGTCTTGCAGGTCCACGTATTAAATGGCATGCAAACAGCATGAATTTCACTGACTCTCGTTAAACTTTGAGACTCTTTACAATAATTTTCTAACCCTGCGTGTCAGAAGGGAAAATGAATGCCCTCTACTTTACAGCCAGCATTGGTCCTATGTGAGTACTGAATCACATCATCAGGTGAAATCCGAGGTAGAAGAGATCCTGGGTCAGTGGGCCTCCCTCTCCCCCAGAATAATGTGATATGATTAGCCAACAAATCCCACATACCTCTTGCATAGCACAAGCTGCTTTCCAAATATAAGACATGGCCCATCATAAACTGAAGACACAGAACAATGTACAAAGACTTACTGCAGTGTGTATCATCGGAAAAGAATATAAGGTCAAGGATGTTGCCAGTGTCCTGGAGCCATACACTATTTAGGTGGGAACTACCTAACTATAAGAAGGAGCAGATCTCAGCAGAACTTGCAGTAAAGCCAGATTTCTCTGTCCTCCTCTTCAAGATGTACCTCTTATGATTTGGTGCAAATTCTAGCTGACATAACTAGGGACAGTTGGAACCAGAGAGATTGTGAAAGCCCTTTGTCAGAGATCAGAGACATTGAGAGAGATGAACTTCCAGGCAGTGTTCTGATAACAGAGCAATACCCTCCATCCTGGCAGATGGCGAGCTTGATGTTCTGCCTGTCAGATGCAGGAATCAAAGTTTCTCTGAACTGCCTTTGGATAGGATGATTATTGTATTATCTAGACATTTTAGACACTTTACCAGTTATGTAGGTGTGTCCAAATTTTTTTCTCCCAGCAGAAACCTGTAGAGTCTTTCAACCACTGCTGTTTTTTATCAAAGCAGAATACTGCCAGAAATTGAAATGCAAAGCAGTAATAAAAAAAAAAAATATAGGTAATTTTTAAAATACCACACAGGAAAAAAAAAGAAGACTCCTGAGAAATCAGAGTATGTCTCAGTATAAAAATCAAGGATTTTTTTTAAATATCAATTTTTTACTGATACAAATCAAATCTTTGCAGCACAGGATAGAAACCCCATATTGCATGTTGAAATGAGAATACATTGTTATAGATTCTGTAGTTATACAAATATATGGTATCAGCCACCAACATAGACATTCAACATCAATTTAAGAAGCTTAATTTAGTATCATTAGTCAAGCACAAATTTTTAAGTAAGGTCACTTTAAACACTCTAAAAAGGAGTGCTGAAGCATTGCAAAATACGTGTATATCCTTGTTTGTGTTAGTCTTCAGAAAAAGCATTACAAAATGAAAAAGAAGAGTTGGTATGTAATGAATTAAATGTAACACACAAGTGATAAAGTAGTGATTCTGTCACCTTACGTAGACCTAAATTAGTTTATATCAGTTGAGAATTTAGATGATAATAACTATATCTCACAAAGAAAGAAAAAGAAAGATACTTCCAGTTTTTTCCCTACCATCCTAGAAATGTCTCCTTTTAGATCTTTCCTAGTTTAACTACCTATTGTTTCCTGGTAAGAGACACATTTGAATAAAAATTACAGTAACATTACTGAAAAGAGAATAAAATGCAGAAATCTCAGCTTTTTTCCCCTAAAATATGCAGATGCACACTGACTCTATCTTGTATATCTGTGTCCTTTTTTTAGGCAGCCTTTTCACTAAATCTCCTCTCTCCCAAAGGCAGAATCTGCTGTCACTCTCTGCCATAGAGACATGAGATTTCTGCCTCTGATCTGCTGCTGCAGGCAGCTATCAGCGCCCATGATGTGCTGCTGATACTCTTCATGGGCTCTGAGAAATGAATCCTCTGGGTTCCTGAGAAGGCAACCCTTTCTGCTCACTTGTGCTAAGACATCACAACCAGACAGGAGATGAAAATTTTTGTAAAGCTCATTACTTTTGCCATGAGAAAATTACTGCATTCACACACTGTTCTTGGCTGGAAACAAAGTGATCAGGTCCAGAGGTGGGCAATCTTTCCCTTGACTTTCATGAAAGATCAATCCCAAGTGGCTCCATTGAATTGATCTCATGACTCTAAGGGTGTTACCAAGAGCTAAAACATCTGAATTTTACAATGAGAAACCCGACATTGATTACTTCAATGGTGAACTTAAGCGTGGACAGGGCAGTTGGTTGGAAATGAGGTTCCATCTAGAATAAGTTGCCTAAAATTTTAGGCAAAATGGAAATTTTGCCAGTAATTTCAATATGAGAGAAATATTATCTTCTTGATCCCTTCACCATTTTGAACAAGAGAGCGTGAAAGAAAAGAGATATAAGGAGCATTGCACTTAGATGTATTTTCATAGGAATCTTTTGGCACCATGAGATTACAGGCTACAAACTCCCTCTTAGGTTCGCTGCCAGTGTTTCTTCTTGGGGAAAGTCTATTTTGATGCTGAACAACTTTTGAGCAACTATTTAAAGCAGTTTACCACAACTACCTGGAAAGCCCTAGGACATGGAGATGCAACTGACTGTGAAATGACCGATGGTACCTCAGACTTATATTTTCTCTTTATAATACAGGTAGTATTTTTTCATGTTTCATTCTGTCTTTATGTGTCTCTCAAGCCTTTCCACTCAGCAACAGATTGCTGGTGTGAAAAGATCTGTCTGAATCCACAGTGAGTGTACACAGTTCTCTAATATTATGTTCAGGTGTAAGAGCATTCAAAAAGGGTGTAATCACCACAAAAAAAGCATGAACTCCAGCTCAAAAATGCTATTAATGTTAGCTCAAATCCTTCTTACAGAGGCTAGACACTTGAGACAAAATATCTTACTCCTTATTCTTATGCACCCTCTTTTGTAGCTGACAGAAGTGATAACCCGTTGGGTGTAGGAATGTGTTAAAAACACTGAGAGGAAAACAAAATGCTGCTTCCCATAAAAACATTCTACAGAAATTTAGGTGTAAGATTGTCACATGAGAATATTATTCTGAAACTGACACTATTTCCTCTGAAGATTTTTTAAGGAGTCTCTAGATTTTGCTGAAGCATTTTGGATGTATAATATTAAGCATTCCCCTTCAGATTTTTTAGCAAACTCTTCAGTTTCTTTTACCTCGGGGAAGCATTTCACAGGATTGCACTCTCTGATCCACAGGGATGGGCAACAACAACAAGCTACATAAATATAACATCCTCCACAGGAGCCTCACAGGACGCTGTTCAATTGATCACAGTAAAATTAGTGTCATTGATTCAGAAAAGTTAAAAGCATCAGTCTACCTACCTACCCATCGGGCTGTAATCACCATCGTAAGCTGGCATTGGGACAGGAAATTAAAGAACACAAGAAACAGCTTTGTTTTAAATAACACAGATTGGGAATGCCAGAGAGTTGTAGCTGAGGGGCATAATTACAAAATGCTCAGGCTCGAGAGTTTAATCTAGGCAAGCCAAGTAACCTGCTGATCCAGACTGCGGTAGCCAATAGGGTTGTGGAATAAAAGAAGATTTGTAAAGCAACCATGTGTTGGATTGTAACATTCAAACCCTGAAAATGCAGGGAGGGTTGCCCATGTGTTACCAGGAGTTAGCATCAAACAGCTGTTAATGTCAGCTACGACATTTGGTTTAGGTTGCAAAGATACACACTATGACTCACTAGACCAGAGTGCTTATGAAAGAAGCAATAATGGAAGACAAGGTGCATACTACAAACACAACAAAAATTAAAAAAGAAAACATATTGTGGTAAGGGTCCCTTAGTGTTCCTTCTTAGGTCACAGCTTAAGCCCAAGAGTGCAGAAATGAAGCTGCACTGTTTAGAACTGACGTCTTTGACACGTGGCTAATTCCAGAGAAGCGGAAACCACCCTGGTGAGCATGGTGGGGTTTCAAAGCCTGGCAGGACAGATGGTGTCCATGGCCAAATAAGAGGCTTATATCTCCTTTATGTCACAAGCCTGAGTGTGACACTGAAGGAGTGAAGGGAAGGAGATGCCCATGAGCAGGCTTGCTTATAGGCTCAGAGCACCCACTGACCCAAGCAACCCACAGACTTGCATCCACAAAAAACATTTCAGACTCCCCCACTGGCTATTTGTTCAGGCAGATGGAAAACTATTGGTTTCAGTCTGTGTTATCAGACCCTTCCATGCACACATGCAGGCACTGAGAGGAAGAACCCCCTCTGCTGCAAGGGGGCTTTTTTAGTCTTCATGTTGCAGTAAGGTAAGCAAACTCTAATTTCTTCTCACTCAACCCGGTGGCCAGACACCAGGCTTTCTAACTCATCAAACAAAATGTAGAGCAATAAATTATCATCATAAACGTAATAACAGATTAATCCTTAATGAAGACTGGAGCACATAGCTAGTCTGCTTCTCTCATGTGGCTGATGAGCTTATTAAAGCTTTGACTAAGAGGTAATATTACCCATCCTTTAGAATTGAGTGGATTTGGATTTAATCCCTGCTGCTGCTGTTTAACCAGAGACATGATCTTCCAAATACACAAGTGATCCCTAGCAATGGGGACAAGTATTGTTGCCCCTAAACCCTTATGATACATAAATTTATGGCCATGGCCCCTTACAGCATCTTTCGGGTGATACACTTGCTTTGCGATTTTTCTAATACTCCAGCAAGAGGCCTTTTCACCACGACCAGACCATCCTCACTTTTATGTCACTGTAACCAAGACAGAGTAGATGGGAAAATTTATGCAATATACCTGAAAATCTAGTTAAACTCATTTAAGGTATTCTGTATAGTCTGAATGTTGGTAATATGTAAGTTATTTTGCTAACTAATCAGGGTGCAATTAGGGTACTAGCTCTGGTAGATTAAACACACTTGGTTCTTTCAAAAATATCTTAACTTTGTTGACATCTGAAGAAGTCACATTTGGGAACTGTATCCCCTTCCTCACTCCCTTTCAAGGCGTTCTCACCCATCAGCCAGCTATACCCCATCAGGTGACTGAATTTGGCGAGCATTATGAACACACTAGTCCCACTCAGCACCCCCCCACTCCAAAGCTCCCCAGGAGCCCATTCCCTGAGATGCACCCAATTCATGCAGTAAGTTAAACACAGGTTGCCAGACCACGACCTGTCCGACAGAGTTGGCTGGTCTAGACATCACCTCCCACAGGTTGTTCCTCCTGACCTTGCCCATTCCTGTCACCTCCCAGGAATACATATATGCAACTAAGACATATGAGCACCCTCTTTACCCCAATCCGCCCATGGATTGTACCTCTGAAATTCAAACTCGCCAAGTAAATGGGAATTGAAATTGCATATCCATTATTATTATTATTATTTTTTATCTTAATATAAGGTGGCATCAGATTCAGGCAACTCAGGACTGCAGCAGTCCTGATTGCCAGCAGCGGAATAAAAGCCCTGGTTGCATTATTCTCTGCTGCAGTTCCCCAGCTTCCATCGCAGCTGGGGTTGTGTTACCGGGCACATTTTCTTGTAGTCAGGGGACAAAGAGCTGCAGGAGAACATGCTGTTTGACATGTTCTTCTGGCGGACATACACGTTGTTCCAGCCCCTCTGTCTGCCAAGGGCTGGGTGAGAGCTGCAGGCTGGGCTGTGCAAAGTAGCGTTGGTGGAAGCATCTGATAAGCAGCTCTGCTCCTCAGTAAGGTGTGTGTTTCTTCTCTGCCCTTGAGGGGAGTGATAAGCCATTGCAAGGGACTTTAAATCACCATGCAGAGGATGTATAAAGGCAAAGGAATGTTATAACAGCTCAGAGAGATCAAAGTGCTGCATCGTTGTACATGCCACAAGGAGTACTCTGGCAGTACAGTAGCGGGGAGAACCTACCACAAAAATGTTGCTGTCGGTACTCATGGTGACTATGAAAACAGGAGCATGATGCAATTTTATATGTTGGCATTAATTACCTTAGTAAAATACCACAACACAAAAGGAAACAAAGTTTTTTTCTGATGATACTTCAGAAACAGTGAGGACTCACTCAAAAACTTTGTGGAGTGCTGCACCACATGGTGCCTCCTTCGTCCCTTATATATAATAAGCTCCATGACAGCAGAATTTACCAAACCATATAGAATCTCACCCCATGCTGTACATTATTTTAATGTACCCTGTTAAGAAAAATCAAGGTCATAGTGAGGATAAAGGTAGCTAAAGTTTCTATAGCAACAGTTACTAGGATGCTGTTGCCAAAGGTGCTTTCCTGTTTCATCCTGAAGTAGCTTTACTGGCTGCTTTTCCTTCCTGTTCACTAGTCGTTTTGGTAATATCAGTACAGACACAATGCAAATGTACTTTACTTGTCAGGATGATCTCGTAGACTATTCCTGCCCACGAGCTGAATATACAGAACATGCCATGTGAAAGGGAACAAAAAATTTAAGCAGTCTGACCTTCAGATCCGAAGGGGACACAACTGACTTAAAAAATGCACGCTTTTCTGAAAAGCCACCTCTATGTTGTAGTCACAAGTGAAAAAGAACAAAGATAAGTTTCTCTTTTTTTGTTTCCTGCTTGTTTACTTTGTACATTGATAGCACCTTCCCTGTTTCTCTTTCTCCTAATGGACCAATCACCTTGTTGTTTCTATTGCTCTTCCAAACCTTCTGGCAGAATGGGAAGGAAAAAAACCAGTACGAGCACAGCAGAAAAAATATCCCTGTGAACTTACAACAGGATAAAAGTGGAAGTGCTCTAGACCAGAAATGTATCTTCCTTTTTCATGGACAGGTGATTCCACACTGCTACGGCCCTTGAAAGTCATCACTCTGTGGGGAAGCACAGGATTCTGCAGTAGCGATAGGGCAAGGGGTAATGGTTTTAAACTGAAAGAGGGGAGTTTTAGACTAGATATTAGGAAGAAATTCTCTTCTGAGGGGGTGATGAGACACTGGAAAGGGTTGCCCATAGAAGTTGTGGATCCCCCATCCCTGGAAGTGTTCAAGGCTAGGCTTTGAGCAACTTGGTCTAGTGGGAGGTGTCTCTGCATGTTAATCCATGCAGGGCAGTTGGAATTTGATGATTTTTAAGGTCCCTTCCAACTCTAACCATTCTATGACTCTATTGTTGGTCATCTCATCAAAAGGAGTGGTTAATAGTCATGGAGAAGGAGCACGTCGTAATTGCATGGGTGGGATGAAGCAGGTTGATGTGGCCTGACATGAAACAGTTCCCACAGCTCACTCACTGGGAGATATGGTCTGATGGTCGCAGCAGAGTGTTGGTTGTCTCTACCAGCATTGCTGATGTGCTCTAGCGGGATGCCTCATTGGGTCTGAAAGTGGGATCAGGGTCAGTGCATCTCATCCTGGCAGCAGTACTCTTGGACACTCCCTCTCTTCTTGCCTGGTATTGGCCACATCCCATTGCCTGGGGCCAAGGAAAGAGTGCTGGATTTTGTCCTTGCTGTAGGTCTCTGAGTACACCCTAAAACACTGTGTCCAACTACAGGTCTTCCCTTTGGCACTATCGCTATAAATACCTATGTGTGGATATGCAGTAATTCTGACCTCAAGGGCCAGCTTCATGCAATAGGGTAGATTCCTTCAACAGGCCCATGGAGCCTGATTATAAGCAGTGTGCGGTGCTACTTGTTCTCCTGCAGCCCTTGCAAAGCATAGTCCACTTGATGTTAAAACTGCATTCAACTAAGGCTAGAGCAGTTCTTATCTTCTGCTCCTAGCTAAGATCCAGTAAAATTTGATCGTTGTATTGGATATTTACTGGACCTTCATCAGGGCTAAAACAAAGTGTTCAAAATGGATAAGCTACTCCACTGGGAATTAAATTGAAGAGCAAATTTATAGAAGTCCTAATCCCTTTGCAAATCAGACTATCTATCTGAGTTTTCTCGATTTATTTTAACAAAATCAAATACAAGAAGCTGAAATTGCAAAGAGAACCAACTTGGACAAATCCCAGAGCTGCCAATCCAAAAGAGCAACCAAATTCAACCCTGAAACACATCTAGAAACATGAATAATTCTGCAAACATGTTACTTTTTGTTCGTTTGTTTTGTTAAAAGAGCCTTGCTGTTAGCAATGTTTCCAGGGTCTGGCCAATCTGTGACACACATCTCAGAGATGAGGGTTTTTCCATTAGTGTAGTGCTCTGAATGTGCTTGTTGTGAAACACAGAGCACACGTCACTGGCATTCACATTGAGCCAAAGAACATCTTTGATCACAATCATTTGATTTTCCTTCTATTCCAAACATTACTTCTTGTTTCCATTGGACTCTCTGTTCCTTGTAAATACAAAGAAAATTCTTGCAGTACATCAAGGAGGAAAATGCTGTTGGATAAACAGAATGATAACCAACACAAAAGTTCTATTTGATTAAATGAAGAAAAAATCAAATTTCAGAAAGTTTCTGAGGCATTATGTGGGAAACCCCACAGACAGGTTATTTCTTGTACGAACAAGACATACGGCATCTTCCCAGTATTCCTATCATGTCTCTGCAATGTGATTTTTAAAGCGTCTCCTTGAGGTTACTTGAGCATACCTAAAACCATAAAGAAATGTTTTTTTCTTACAGTTGCCAGTTAAAGTACCAGGGACAGGTTTGCTGCTGCTGAGTGACATACATCCATTCAAATCACTTCTCAACTAGAACCAGTATTAGCTAGGTCCATTACCTCCTGTTTTATTGGCAGTTTGGGTGCTTGTTCAGAAAACAGTCCCTCCTAGTAATGTAATAAAGCCCCCACCTTGGAGATAATTATGTTGTCTGTGATACAGCATAGACTGATGATCATTTCCCTGCTTATTTTCGCCTGCTACTCCATCTCAGGTTGCAGTCTCCATCACTGCACACTCTTACATCAGACCATTTGAGTCTCATCACCTAATAATTGCTATAGTAGATTTATTTAGATTTTTTTTTTACTCTTCTATAATAACAGCAACCAGCCAAACCTCAGTGTCATTAACATGCTTTTGAAAATGCACTAAAATGGCTTTGCCAATTACCTCGAGATTTAATATCCTGGCCACAACACAGATAGCCCTCACTCTAACAACAAATCCCTCCAGGAGTGCACACGTGACACCACCCTTCCCCCCATTTCCTTTGAGTCCTCAGCATACCCCAGGGGCTGACAGATTCAAGCTCCAAACTGGGAGCAGAAGCATGTTCCAAAAGTGTTGCAAACATTCAGACACAGCCTTGTCAACTGTGTTTCCCTACCCCGCTTCCTGATGCCTTGATGGGTTCCCAACTTAATCATCCTCGCTTGTCATTAATTTCATTTTGACTAGATGGTGGAACCACAATCTGATGCATCCACTCACACTTAACTCGCCTCCACTGATCCTGTGGTGCATCCTGAAAGGGCCCACACATTCAGATTTTGTGTTTTACTATTGAATGCACTTGCACTTGGTTTTGACCGCTGAAGAATAAGAGAAAAAAATATTCTTAGATATGTTAGATATGTTGGCCTGTAAGTGATGGTCTCTCTGTCCTAACAGGTGGGAATACATGACTTTGCAATTCCCCGGAGGCCTTAGGGTCATCTTCTTAATTATCTTCATGTCTTTAAACTAATGGATGACTACCAGGAGCTCTGCACAAAGTATGGCTGATGAGACAATACTTGCTAGTCCTGAGCTAAAACAGTGCAAGTGAAAATATTTATTCCCCTTTTTTAGACATTTAAAATAAAATCTAACCCAGTGCTATTAAATACTTAACTAAAACAGGAAGGGGCTGAAGAATAAAGAACTGACCCACAACAAGAAAGTGGGTTTCCCTTAGTGGCACAAACACTGATAATTTTGATGTATTTATCAAAACAAGCACAAGGACTCTAGGTGTGGAAACTGCATTTCTCCCTTCTTGTACATGAGAGCTGGAAGTTCTCCCCTGGCTGTTTCAGGCTCTCTCATGGGATAGTGTCTTCAGTGGAGGCTTTCTCCAGTCATGGCTTTTTGATGATACTCTGCTTTTCTTTTTACTTTCTAGGGAAGGAAATAGGGGTGGTTTTACTAATATGCCTTGCTAGTACCCTACCCTTAAATCTATACCAGCTACTAGTGTATAGATACTCCATGGATATTGGATCGGTATTTAATTTCTCACCATTTGGACAATTCCAAAGCAGCAGTCCCTAAAATGTGCCTCACAAACTACCTGTAATCTAATCAACCCTTTTGACATTGCTCATGACCTTAGCAGCCTGCCACCACCGTGCTTCAGGTCATCAGTGAGAACAACGGGTAGTATTTCATTAAATACTGTTGCTGTGCTGAACATTTTTTATTCAATACTGTTGTCTATTGGCTAGCAAAGACAGAAGTTCACCAGCATAGGTAGATTGCCAAACCCTGGGATTCCCAGGAAACATCCCTGTAGTCTTGGAGTGCAGCCTGCGCCTGGATAAATGCAATGTGTTACAATCAACAAAGCACTTAATTAATGAATGCTGACACTGTACCTTCCGTGGAACAAACAAAGAGGAAAGCATGGCCCTCTGCCCAAGGAGCTTACAGTCTAAATGGGACTGGCAATAGCAGATCAGACACAGAAGACATGCAGAGGGAAGGCTGACACTTCAGCTTTCCCTTTGTTTTATTTAATATTGATATAGACAGTGGCAGCAGAAAGTAAAGCATCTCCCTCTAGGACCCCATGGCTTTTCTCGTCCTCCTGTCCATAAGCAAGCTTAGATTTTATCTTCCCTTCATCTTCCTGCTGTCTCCCTGGGCACACATGCCTCTCTTCATATAAGTTCTTCCTGATTTAAAGCCCTCCTGACCCCGCTTTTTTTTTTTTTTTCAATCTTTCCAATTTAGTTCTGTGAACTCAAAACATGTCCCTCAATAAGTAGATCGTCTTGCCCCCTCCCCTCACTTGACATAGGTCATCCACCTGCCTGGTTCAAATACTTTCACACATATTTAGATCAAAAGCTCATCCCAGCACTCTAAGGTCTTTTCTTCCTTGTCCTACAACTCCTAAACAGCCTACAATCTTTGCAGGGCTTATTATCTCCTCTGCCTACACAAGATCCCATCTCTCTCCATCCCATCTGAACTCTTCCATTTCCATCATGAGAACCTGTCAAGTAAAATCACACCCTTAGACAAAGCGCTTAAACCCTGAGGAATGAATGCAGGAGGAACCGTTAGCATCTACAGATGGTAGGGATATGAATAAAGTCCTTTATGCTAAGTAAATCGTAGACCACAGGGATTATTCTGGATCTCTTCACTGTTTATACTATAAAAGAATGAAACACTCATAGTTTATAAACGCATCATGTACAAATGTAGATCACAACTCAAAACTGAGTACCTGCCCACCTCCAAAGCATGTTATTTTGGGGACTAGCATTTGTTGAGTTGTTTATCTTCCTTTGCAAAAAGGCAAGAATTCATCATAATTCTAAATCCCTCCAGCTTTTCTGTTTTCATTCCTCTTTCATTCCCTTTAAAACATTCTTCCCTCAGCCAAAGTGTTACTTAGTTTTCACTGTTTATTTTACTGAGAAATTTAAACATATTGAAAAAGAACTATAATAAGGCCCTTAAAGATTTTAGGCCTGAATAAGTGACACACACAAACTTCTCTTCTCTGCAGTTCAGAAAATTGTATTACGATGTGCAATATTGCCATTATCCTCTCTCTTATTACAACTGACACCAGGAAGGTGAAACAGCTACTTCATGCTGGTGAGAAGTGAACAGACCTAAAGGAAAATACAGCAAAAAGAGGGGAGAAAAAAGGGCAACAAAACCAAACCAGAAGTGAAGATATTTTTAAAGCACTTACCCAGCATCAGTGCTATTGCCACACAGTAACACATCTTCCGTACCATTTTTTATGAAATAGTTCACTGCAACAGAAACAGAGAAATGCCTTTTTGAACAAGTACATTCTGGGAATGATAACATTCACAAATATCACCCACCAACCAGCGTATTCAATTGGAACAGTAATTGAGAGATGAATGGCATGCTTTTGCTTTGTTTTGCTAATTTTCACTTCTATAAGTTGGAAAAACAAATATATTTTTTTCAAAGCTCTTTAGGCACTTGCTGTTTGTATTGCCAATCTGACCAGTTTAATAAGGTGGCAGCAGGGCTGTGAGCAATGTTTGTGGGAAATGTCATCTAGCCACGTCCCTGCCTGTTCTAACTAAGAACATCGTTACTGAACTCACTATAGCACTATGTAGTGAAACCAAGCTGTAAGCTTGCCCCTAACTTTTACCCTCTATACTGATGAGACACATATTAATTGAAGTTTGTGATAGAAATTCCTGACTCACAGGTTAGAAATGCTACAAGTCAAAATGTAATAATGCTAACAAAGCAGCCCACTCCCCCAATCTGGTGGAATCTGCTCAGCATAGAAAACATTCAGTATAAAGTGAAAGAAACAGAAAAACGCACCCTTTTAAAGATGAAGCAAACAAGGAAGTATTCATAAATACAAATATTTATCAACACAGTCATCTGTAATGGCAATGTAGAGAGACAGACACTTCTCGAGGGAGACTCAGAGGAGCAAGCTAAATTTAAGTGCTCTGGATCATTCCCTGGTTGACTATCAATGAGGCTTAAGGAAATTAGCATCCCCAGGCTAATGAGAGCCTTTGTGTACACACTCCTTTTTCTATCCCCAGCCAACAAAGTCTGATATTTTGAGAAACGTAACAGGAGGCCAACTTCTTCTAGAAAGGATAAACAAAACCAATTTCCAAGAGAGAGTTTGAAGAATAAAGAACTTTTAAGGAGGATCTCTAAAACCCAAGTGATGGCATGGAAGAATGAATAAAAGCCTTAATCTAGAAACATAAAAAATGCAAAACAGTCCAGCAGCTGACTGATGGAGGGTAGATACACTAGTGTACTTTGCTGTACTAGAGAGGATGCAATCTCCTGTTGACATAAGACATGATGGTATCAGCAGCCTTGCACAGCTGTTTGTGAGCAGAGGAGCTTCTGCAGATGATGCTCAGAAGAGGTTCTCCACTCTAGGCTAACCCTCTGTTATGAAATGTTTTAAAAATCAAGAGTGACAGCTTACCCAGGCAGGCTATGCAAAGAATGATCAGTGGCACAAGCCACTGAACAGATGTGCTGTGGCTTTCTCAGTAAGCTACGAGCAGTGGAAAAGCCCTGCCCTGTTGCATGCCAAGAGGGAATTACTGTCCATGAGCTTGTGGTTACAAGGGCACGTGATGGTGTTCACAAGTTATCAGAGTCTATATCCTGCTCAGACTGTGTGCTTTTCTGCTTTGTCTTATATCTGGGTTTTCTACAGAAAGATCATGACTGACAGCAACGCCCAGCTTTTCAAGATGGTTAAAGATCTGTGATCAATCACCATGGAAGGAGGAAGCACACCGTGTCTTCCATCTCCTTTCACCCTCCACTTCTGCTGGTGGATGACTTCTGCTTTTATCAGGACAGATGGTATCTTATTTGGGATACACAGAGTTAGTGCCACCAACCCACCAGGAAATATGGCACAATCATGAGAGGAGAGGTAGACGAGCAACTCCAGAGGTTCTGCACCTTGTTATGAAATGATCATCACATGGGCTAGCCTGAATTTCTCAAGCAGGTACTGCTCCCTGGGAATTGCAACTTTTCATACTGCAAATTCTAAGTCCAGGAGGACCATAGAACTGTCATTGTGTGTGGACCACTTTCTTCAAGGGATGACTAAAGCTCTGGAGCACAGTGCTGGCTGAAGACTAAGCCAACACCTCCTGGCCAGCCAACTTAGAAGATGAGAACAGAGTAAGAGCACAGTAGTAAGGAGGAAAAGGCGACTGTGTGTGCCAACAATAAATGAAAAATCTCAAGAACAGACAAAATTCTCTTGCCTGGTGTTTACTTATGCATTTACATTTCTAAAACAAGCAATACAGCAGGTCCCAAAGAGAGCTCTGAAATGCATGCTGAGGAACCAGCGTGGAGATGATGCTAGGAGGGGGTATCTTCACCGTGGAGTCTGTAACTGCTCAACAGAGTGTCACAGCCACTGTGCCAAACCTCAGCCTAAGAAAGAGCTGAATTGCTGATTCCCTACTGATAAATGAAGGGGGGATTAGAGTATTATACCCAAGGAGACAAATTGCTGTATTATCAAAAATGCGCACAACAATCAATTTGTCATTCAAAGCAAGTTGGTTTGGATTTCGATCAAGACGCCGGGCAATCAGAGGTCTTTAAGAAGCAAACAGTCATCACTCTTGCTTTTAAGCACAAACCACCTTGGTATCATATTAACCCATGGCCTCAGCTTTCCATCAGTTAACTCTGACATCGACAAAGAACATAAAAATCCTTCTTCATTTACAATAAGATTTTCCCTCTGAAACACAGGCTGCTCATGCTCAACCCCACCTGAAAATACAGTGACTTTTTTGTTATCTTGGAAGATTACAATCAGTTTTTGGTTTGTTTTGTCTTTTTTTTCACTGCAAAAATTCGGCATGTCAGTGGCAAACAAAATCAGAAAACAAAAGTGAAAAACAAAACTGAAAACCTACATATTAGATTTTTTTCCCAATTTTTGAAGTACAATCAGCTGAAATAATGACATTCACATGCATCTGTGTGTACATAATCTATACGTAAAATGCCATTCTTTCCAAAGGAAATTCTAATCTTTTTTCTACCAGCTTTACTAAAATGTTGATGCCACAGTTTTACTGTATACAGTGCCTTTTAGGAACTTGTCTACAGGAATTTCCAGAGTAAGAAAACTACTTGATCATATTAAAGGAATCTTTAAAAAATGCCCAGAATAATACTGGCTTCATACCAGTTTCTCGTCAGTCACACATTTACTCTTTTGTTGTCAAATAAACTAATCTACTATTCAATAATACAAAAACATTTCTTATCAGTTCTCAGCAGTCATAAAATTAAACAGAAACATGTTTTTTAATAACCAGATGCTATTTTTTTCAAAATAGATGCATATTTGTGCCTGAGCCTTATAAGGGCATACTAAGACCCTGTATCTCCAATGGTCCTGACATAGTATGACCTGTGTTAGGTTGATTCTGTTGTTATTAAATATGTATACCATGAATCCTTATGTTGGTGGTGTCGTCCCAGGGCTTGTGCTTTACGGGTGCTCAGTTCAGTGAAATATTCCTGTAAAGTGAGTGCTCACAAGTGGAGGTACAGCAAGATGATGGAAAGTCCTTCAACCAATGTGGCTCAGGCACCAATAACAGTAAAGATTTGGCCCAAACCCACCACCCCTGGTTGCATATAGGGTATGATGAAGCTCACACTGTCGTTATCTCACTGCAGCTAGCACTTCTGCCACTGAGGTGGAAAACAGTAGAAATTTACCTTCATCTACTATGAATCACATCTTCCTTGGCATTGACATTAACACACCTCTAGCATCAAAGAGTAAACACTCCTCTAATGAACTCCCTCAATTTTTTTCAGGAAAGGGTTAGTAACTAATATACATTACATTATTATTTGGTAGAGTTGTCTGTAGGTGTGACATGGAGCCCAAAGAACAAAACAGCATGACCATGGAGTGGGATAATCTCTGCTCTCCCCCATCACCAGAAAGCATACCTTATACTAAACACAGCCCAGGAAATAACATTCAGTAATCCATCTCACAGTTACATTTACATCAACCCAGAGTAATTCAATCTCTCCAACATCCTCAGAGCTCCTGGCTTTCCAGGAGGACCAAGAAGCTTGGTAGCAACCCTAACAATCAATGGTCCCTCAGTGCTTAAGTTCACAACAGCATTAGGAAGATGAAAATATATCACACCATTTTTTCTTCCTGTAACATCAGGAGTTTCTGTGTCTCCTGCAAGCCCGTGGTTTGCCTCCTACCCTGCTCAAAGAGCACAGCATTAACCCTACTTCTAAAGATGCTGTAAGCAAGAAGTAAGGAAATACCCAAATTCCTCTAGACTATTTTTTGCAATGTCTTCCTTCCAAAGTCAACTCCTCAAGCTTCTCACCATTTCTGCTGTTTCATTCTACACTTTTTCCCATTTATCAATATCTTTCAGGTTTCTGCCTTGCTCCCTTCGATACCAGGTGATTCTAACAGATCAAACATTCACAAGAGCTCCACCTGTAAAGTTAATAAAAAAAAATAGGAAGGCAAACTTCTTACAAAAATAACTTGTTCTAATTAAAATTACATTCCGGCTTGTACTTTCCACACCTACATCACACCAATGAGCAGAAAGCCAGTGGGATACATAGAGCTGCAGGGGTAGAAGTTCTAATTTCTGTGCAAAATAAAGGAAAGTTTCCAGTTCAGAAAAGCTGAAAAGGTTAGAGTCAGCTTAGAAAACACAGTTTCTGAGTCCAGCTTCTGTTCCTTCTTTGAAGACCCAACTGAAATTATATTTTGACTCGCCTTACAACAAATTCATTTCAATTTGAAAAAAACACCAACATTACATATTATCACCCTTGCATAAAGAGCAGCATTCAAATATCATTAGTCACTGCACAGAGTAGAGTCCTCTGGCTGACTTTCTAACAAAAACTTCAGAGAGGTGTCTGTTATCTCAGACTATTTATTCCAGCCACATGGGTTCTCTCTGCTTGGAGACTTTCTCCCTGAGCTGTGGCTGGCATAGAGCACTGACAACCACCAAACGTCCAGATTCTGAGTTCAAAACACAATTCAGAAAAGCCCCGTCACCTTACAGTTGTGATATATGACACAGAAGCAAAATAGTGCCACCCCTTCCTCACCCTTTCGCACACCGGCACAAACACACCACAGCTCCTGATAATACAGAAGAATTAAAATGAATCCTTGCTGCACTTGCTGTGCACACACTCTGTCGCAAATGGTGAAGTCTCTAATAAATGAAATTGAGTTTGAAGATGAAAAACATGCCTCACAAAAGCGATGGAACAGGCTGTGTTAAGAGTATTATTAAAGAAGAATGCTTGGGAACAAATGGCATTGCCACTTAGTTCTTCCTTTCTAAAAGGGGTTGCAAATAATTATAATAATCAGTCAATCTTCTGTTGCTCACCCCGTGACAGGGGATCTGGCTCTTCTCTGCTGTCCCCTGGCATTTGCCGCTCCCAGCCCTTCTGCTGGATTTGCAGGTTCTTGGGTGCTCTCCTCTCCCTTTTTGCTTCGCACCCTTCCCTCCCTCTTCCCCTGGGCACTCCCTTCTGACCCAGCTTTCTCCTGACACCTTACCCCATAACTGCCTGGAAGGACATTTTCAAAACTTCAGTTAAAAAAGGAACAGGAGGAGTTAATTGTAAGGATGATTGGGTGGGTAGAGAGGGAGGAGATCAAGGGGACAACTTTTTTTTTTTTTGAGAATTTTATATACAGCAATGGCTAATATGTGACTTTAGGGTAACTGTAGTCTTGAATTCTGGGCACGAGCTATCCTGCAGTATATACAGAAGGACTTGGAGAAGGTCATAGAAAACTATACAACAAGGTGCTGGGAGGAAAGTGGTCTCCTTAAGCTTGAGTGTGTCTGGTAGGTTCCTATCAATACTTCTCCCCATGCTTGACACAAGCCAAAGAAACAATTTCCCAGCCAGGGGCCAGCAGTCATGATAGCACAGAAAAGGACATGTCCAATTTCAGTAGAACAGCTTTTTCCCTCTTTGAGAAAAAGCCACTAAAAATGTCAATCAAGCCCCATGCTAGATGGCTCCTGTGCACTAGGAAGAAGCGCTGAAAACCTCAAAGATCTATAGTACTTTGTTCATGCTGCCTGTATGATCCAAGAAAAGGAAAAACACATCAGGAGAGAAGAAAAAACACATCAGGAGCATTAGGACCTGTGCACTGTAGGAGAGTGGAGAATTTAGATGCTATCAAATTGTCTTGGGGACCATGCCAAGTCCATGAGCATCCCTGAGGAAGACGAGACAGGATACAATGAATAGGAATAAATACACATGCTGGCTTTTAAACATCTTCAGCTCATCTGCTTCCGTGTCTCTGTGCCTGACCAGTCACCCAGACCCATGCTCTTAGGGCTGTAGGCTGCATAGCACGTAACAAAAAGAACATTTAGTACCACTTGTTTAGACATATGCTTCACATGAATAGGCAGCAAAATGCTGAAGTGTGTTCTCTGGAAGTTTTTCAGAGGTTTTGTGTTTTGTGGAGGTTTTTTGTGTTTCACACAAAAGAATTAAAACTGCTACAAGGGTCAAATGCATTTGTGATTACAGACGGATGCCAGAAAAATAGAAGAAAATACTCCTGCTTGTACTGTGACAAAGAAAACAAATGAATTAGATCAAAAACTGGCTAAGAGACAGAAGACAAAGGTTAAAATTAAAAGCCAATGTGCAGTATCTCTGCAGGCTAACAAAAGGCTGTATCTGCACCACCTTATTACATTTATAAGTACAAGGGAAAGAAAAGGTGAGCAGAGAGGTGATAAAATCTACTATACACACTATCACACTATTTTCCAGGTAAATCAAGTCTAAGGCCAGGACAGAACGAGGAATACTAGAGAGGCCTATTCCACTAAAAAAAGAAAAAAAAAAAAAAAGGAGTGCAAAAATGCAAAGTGAGATATTATATTGTCAGAATGTGAAGCAAACCAGAGAAGAAGAAAATCCTTACCCGTCCATAACCTTGTCAAGTTTTGAGTTCCCTGCATCATTTTAGGTAAGAAATATGGATTTTTTTTAGGGAGCCTTAGCCAACACTTTTATATAATATGAAGCTCTGATCAAAGAAAAGTGTCATATTGAGATGCAGGAGGAACTGGATGGAGTACTTGTCAGGAAACAACCTATAAACCAATGGCTTATCTCATCCAGTTCCGCTTAACATCTTTATCAGTGACCTGGCATAAGGGGACTGAGTGCACCCTCAGTAAGTTTGCAGAAGGCACCAAGTTGGATGGGAGTGTCAATCTGATTGAGGGTAGAAAGGCTCTACAGAGGGATCTGGACAGCCTGGATAGATGGCCCAAGGACAATGAGAAGATGTTCAACAAGCCCAAGTGCAGAGTCCTGTACTTAATCACAACAACCCCATGCAGTGATACAAGCTTGGGGAAGAGTGGATGGAAAGCTGTGGGATAAGGATAAGTTGTTGGATAAGGACCTGGGGTTGTTGGTCAACAGATGGGTGAATATGAACCAGCAGTGTGCCCAGGTGGCCAAGGCATCCAATGGCATCCTGGCCTGTTTCAGGAATAGTGTGGCCAGCAAGATTACTGTGGTGGTCATCCCTCTGTATTCAGCACTGGTGAGGCACCACCTTGAGTGCTGTGTCCATTTTTGGGTCCCTCACTACAGGAAAGACATTAAGGTGCTGGAGCATGTCCAGAGAAGGGCAACGAAGCTGGGGAGGAGTCTGATGAGGATCAGCTGATGGAGCTGGAGCTGTTCAGAACTCCAGGTGGACACAACTACAGCTCTCACTCTCTACAACTACCTGAAAGGAGGTTATAGCGAGGTGGGGTTCAGTCTCTTCTCCCAGGCAACAGGACAAGAGGAAATGGCTTCAAGTTGCACCAGAGAAGGTTTAGATTGGGTATTCAGAAAAAAAAAAATCTTTACCAAATGGGCTGTCAACATTGGAACAAGCTGCCAAGGGAAGTGGCTGAATTGTAATCCCTGGAGGTATTTAGAAGTTGTGTGGATGTGGTGTTGAGGGACATGGTTTAGCGGTGCACTTGGCAGTGCTAGGTTTATGGCTGGATTCAATGATCTCAAAGTCTTTTCCAGTCTAAGTGATTCCTAAATGATTCTATTAATCTGATCCAGAAGACAGATCACAGCATTTCTTTCAATAAGGTAACTGATGGATGGTACTCAGAAGTGGGTAATGAGAATGACTGGGAAAAGTTTAATAAGAGCAATTAAAAAATGGAGATCTTTTATCTTAGAAAAGAGGTGACTAAGTCAAAAATAGCATGAATTCTGGAAAATGAGAACAGAGAGCTTTGTGTGCTCCTGGTCACAGAACATGATAACAATGTTTCTTGCCCTAAGAAAATGGAGGGGTAAAAAGAGAAAAAAGAAAAAAAAAAAAAAAAAAAGCAGAAAATACCAAACCTAAAGATAAAGGAAATATTTTGTCTACACTTGCCATTTCAACTGCTAGTGCTGCAGGCTACCCCTGTGGCCAAAACATTCAAAGAGAGATTTGTCGCTTACATAGATAAGGATATCCAGAATTATAACAGTTAATAATGAAAATTTAGAAAAACATCTATACTTCAGGCTGTATTAATTTATTCTGGAACATGTGGGGCTGCTTTGTGCCACAGACAGATGCTGCTGTAGGTACACCAATGCCAGATTGAGCCTGGCAATTCCCATATTGCGTCTCCATCTCACTTGGCTGGATTCAGTACTGATGCAAAGTATCAGGAGAAAATATTTCTTTACTTATTCCTCACAACCAGTGCAATAAAGGAAAGCAGCAATGCAAGACATTATCTTCCTACAGCCTCATGGTGCACCTGAGCTCACTGTTCCGAGTGAAAAGCAAAAGCTACCTCTTGCCTTTGCAAGGCAAGTTATTGCTGAACCCAGAGGGAGCAGAAGTCCATTGACAGGCTCCAAAGGGCACAGATGAGGTCCTTTCAAATGAACATCACTGTACAAATCAAGTGGTATATTAGTTCGGTAGCTTATGAACAATTTAAAGATGCAGGAATACTCTGAAAACGTTTCATCTGAATCTTCTGTGGCAGATCTGTCCTCTAGTAGATCTTTCCTTTCTGTGGGCAGTAAAGCAGCGATGAAAGCAGAAGCAAGGTACCTGGTGGGCAAATCCTCCTGTTTTACAAACTGTTCCAAGAACTTACTCTTTCAGCACAAGGCCAAAACAAAATCCTATTGAACGGTTGGAAAGAGAATGTATTGGATACAACTGTATTTTTCCTACATTTCCTACATTTTCCTGATCCTTGCACTTCTTCTGCTGTGCCCTTCTTTTTCTATTTAGCTTAAAACATTAAAGTGCACAGGTACAATACCCATGTTAGTAATACATCAGAGCTTTAAGGTTTGAGCATTTATGAAGCCATTTATCAAAAGATCCACAGCACACGAACAAAGCCACAATATTTACAGTTAACAGTGGAGTAACGTGAATAGATTCCACGCTGACAAGCACAGTCTGAAAGCCCAGAGAGGTTCTTTGTCTTAATCATTGGTTCACATACAATCATACATAATAAAACACCTATTCCAGTCTCAATCTGATTTATTGCTTCCCTCTTTCCTCCCACCTCCACAATTACTCATCAACACTCACTGTCTTCTGTTACCACCTCAGACAACACCTCAAACACTTCAGCTCTCCCCAAACTTGCTACATTTATTATCTGATTTGGACATTGTAATTTTCTATACAGTTCCAGGATATCTGTTCATACAGTTCTATTTCAGTGGTTCTGAAAGGAAAAACAATTCATCAGGCGGAGCTAACTATCAGGCACAGAGCTAAGAGAAGATACATACATACACACACACGTCTACATACACACATACATACATATACACATATATTTCTATATACTCACAGATACATACCTCAACATCCATGCCTGTTTATTTCAATAATGCATCACACCTAGGACATCCAAGAGAAGGATGTGGAAAGTCTATAGAATTACTTCACACAGGACTGGAATCACTCCTGATTTATCAGCTCCGAGCAGACAGACTGGCCCTGATCGCATTCACACTACACACAAGACCAGTTTCTTCCTACAAGCCTGGGATCTCTTCTCAGGTGTGTACCCAAGAAGACCATGGTTTGGATGGGTATCACACCAATGTTCAGCAAGTTGCTCTGCAACTAAAGTTCATCTACACAGAGTGTTCATGTTCCTCAATCTTAAGCATCTTACATGGTTGGTTTAGTCGGGTCATCTCCCACGGCTGCCTAGTATGATTAAGTGATAGAAAATGAAACAGGCTCCTCCAGAGGCTACCTCAGAAAGTTTCTTCTCCAAATCACTCCTACCACTGTGTTGAATGAAATTGGGAGCTACAAAGTCTAGGTACCTAAAATAAGGGCCTAAATTTAATGTATTTTATACATCTTTTTAAATATAGAACCTGAAGCAGCCATAAATCTTCCAGGTCTAATTGGAGATGATAAAACTGATATTACATTTATATTTATTTGGGTTTTTTCTTTTTAATTAAACCTTTTTTTTCCCTCCAGATATTTGGTAACTACACAGTTTGAGCTTCAGAAGAAGAGAAAAATCACTTCCATAAAATGAATGCCGGAAGAAGTCTGGAGTTAAAAAATAACAACCCTGAAAGTCCTCTTTTAAACTGTAAAAATAGCAGTTATTCCTGCCAGGTAAAGATTAATAAAGCTTAAACATTCTTTTATTTTATTTTTATTTTTTATTTCAATAGCTTGGACAGGATTATCTAAAGGAAATTACAGGTTTATTTTACCTGTAATAAAGGTAAAATAAACCGGTTTTGAGAGAAAGCATATATAGAATACTTTGAAAACAAGACCATTTCAGAGTGTCCTAAGTAGAGTATTTAAAGAAAAGGAAAATACTGGGGTTTGAGACTATAATTTCAAAAGTGATTTTACAATAATTTTACTATATTTTTAAGTCTTATTTCTTACATGTTTTTTCTTAGCACTTACATTGAGCCCTGCTCTACAAAAGAAAACACTCAGATTCCTACTTACTTACTGAGTAGTCAATAATCCATTTCAGTAATGGAATACATAAATGACATTAATGATTCTACAGTCACCAGCCATGTGAATTGACTACACTCAGTCCATTGGTACATCTTTTCTCTTTCTAAACCAGTGACATATCTGACATGATATACCTTTCAATCCACTCTTACTCACACATTCATAAAGCTTCACTTCATCAAATATATCTTTATTTAAACACCAAAACTTAAGACAGGCTTTCAAGCATGCTATTTGCAGCTACTTTCCTAGAAATCTTTACAAGTATTGGAATTAAGCTTGCAGTTTTTCAATCAGCTGATATTTCTAAACTGTTACTTCTCCTAAAGATAACTGACAGCTCAATAACTTTGATATTGATATATTGATCACATAATTTTCATAATGCTGTGGATGTAAACTATCACTATTTTCTACTTCTTTTTTTCTTTATTTCTTTTTCATATGTGAACATTGCTGCATCTACAGCTTCAGATTCCAAGGTTTGCTATTACTAATGTTTAAAAATAATCCTCCTTGGACTTATTGATTGCAGTCCCTTACCAAATCTAGAACTGCAGGTAGGAAAATAATTACTTACCAGTGGTCAATGTTTTCCTAGATGAATAAACTGTGCCTCCATTTTAACTTTACCATTGGCATCTGACATCAAGAATTCTTTAACCTGATTCTATCTAATGCTCAACTGTCCCTCATCCCACACTCCATTCATACAGGCAAAGAACAGAATAGCCTGGGGGACCCAACGAGCTACTTCTGCCTTGATCTTCCTTCCCCCCCTACTACCTAGGTTTGCAGTGGTAAGCATTACTCACAAGGAGGCAAAACCAGACCGGAATAACTTTTCTGACAGATCTTCTTCTTAGAGGCTTGTGTGTGAATTGTCAAGACCTAGAGCCATTGAAACTCTTGGAAGAAATAGGAAAATCCTCCTGTTCATCCTGAGATAGTTGCGCCTACCAAAAGGCAGATTTTAGACCTGCATCTCCACTGTGAGCTGAGGAGACACTAAACAGGTATCTCACCCTACTATGACTGCTGTGCATAGTAATTAAGCTGAGAATCCAGACACACCTGCAGCAGCTTAGATGAAGCTTTTTCCACAGAATTAAGCTTTTAATGACAATGCCAAGAAAGTCTCCCTCTTGACAGTCTGATCAGAAATATTTGTCAGTTCTGTATGCTAGGACTTAGTAACTAGTGAAGCTAAATGGAAGAGGTCACTCAGCATGAGTTCTCCCACACAATCCCCATGCTTAAGGGCTCTGTCCCTTGATTCCCAAGTCACCTGGCACCTGGAAGCTGAAGGAGCCACTGAAACAATTGAAAGAAGAAGCAAAGTGTTGGGTGGGTAGGCTGGAAAGCTTTACTCCTTATGGGATTTAATTTATGTTATATCATGGCAGATGCACAAAAGGAGGAGAAAACCCAGCAATTCTCGACAACATTAGCAAACTTGCAAAGTAGGATCAACAAGTTCATGCAAGCAAGACTGAGTATCAGCCTAAGGCCTGAAAGGGGAGAGAGGGAGGGGATGACTGCTTATGGATCTACCATGCACAGAAATGGACCTTTTTGAGGTTTTTTTTTTCAGATTTAAGAAAAACACAATATTTTTCTTTTGCCACCACACTTCCTGCTATCATGACTACTAGTGTTGGTATGCTGCCTTTACTGGTGATGGAGGCAGAAACAGGGGTAGCAGAGGGGCCAGGCAGTATCTGCACCATCAGCCAAGACAGTCATTGTGACCACAGTGGTAGAGCCTGAGAGTTCATGTGGGTCTTGACTGTGTAGCTAAGGGAAGGAGTTCCTGAACCCTGGCAGCAAAGTGGCTGTTTCCTCAGGGATGAGCCAAAACTCAAGTGTTACCACATAACTGTGGCTAAGCCAGTGATGATGCAAAAAAAAAATCTTATAAACTGACTTTTTCCCCCATCTATAAATCCAAAACAAGAGGATTGAGAAGACAGATGAAGAAAAAAACCTTCCTGTTTGGAGGCTGAAAGGAACTAAGGAAATAGGACACAATTTGGTCTGGATATCAAGTCAGTTTTGGATAAAAAAGCAGAGCTGATGCTATTCCAGACCTCCTACAAAACCAAAATGTCTCCTGTACCAAGTGTCTGTGGCACACAGTTATCTCAAGCTAAAAAGGGCTGGAAAGACTGAAAACCTAGTTCTTATCTTTTTTTGCCCATCATGACTAAGTCTCTGAGCTATTTTCTCTGCAACACCAGGCAATTCTTCACTGTATTACCCTTTTAAGGGGTTTCAGTCGTTTTCGTTTTTCCATTCATGCAAAAAAGGTTCAAAGGCATAAGAGGAGGCTGATGTCATTTCATAGACTCCCTGCTGTCCTTTAAAACATTATAAACTCTCTCAAAGAATCCAAAGCAAATTTTTGCTTCCCAAGAAGAGCATAACTGGCATGTCACTGTTTTTATTCTCTATTTTGGTGTCCTGATGATCAGAATTAGCTATTCATTTTTCCTGATTTTACTTTTGAGTGGTTTTCTCTCCTTTATTTCTTTACATCCCTAATTCTTTTATAAGTATTATTATGAATTTCTGACAGTACTTCAGATTTCTGTTTTCTGTTTTGCAAATTAATATCTTTGCTCCAAACTAAGTGACTCAGCCACGTTGGCTTTGAAGTCTCCAAAGACCTTTAGTAATTGTCTGTGCTCCCTTCGATTGAACCCTACTATCTCAACATGTGGGCCAATTTTCTTCTCTAGTTCTTCAGAATAAACACTGACACTACTCTGTTTCTTAATATATTCCTCTTTTTATCTAATTTGGTCTGCCTACACTTTAATCTAACTGTATGTATTGCTTAATTCCCTGCAGTACTTGAAATTCAGACTGTTATTAAATTGTGGTCAGTAGTAGTCTGTTAAACAGTCACTTCATTTCACCATAATACTTATGCAAAATGAAATATAAAGCACTATCCCCTCTAGTTACAAAATGAGCTGGTCCTTCCATTTCTGAATTGCTTTAGTGCAGTAGTCAACATTAAATGAAAAGCCACCTTCTCCAGCATTTCGAGGAACACTTCATTATTCTTATTTAGACATCAGTACATTTTTCTTATAAATATATTTTTCTTCTAGTTCTTCGGTGGCCTGCTGCACTGACTCAACACTTCAACCATTTAAATCATTTTTGTGCATCCACCATAACTGATCGCTATTTGCCATAATGCACCGTATCTTTATTTTCAGATATTACGAAAACATTCATTGATATTATTATAACTTACTATTAATACCACATGGTCAAACTGTAGTTCACTTCAATCCATTATCTCACCAAGTTGATTATCTTTGTAATAGGTAAGTCTCCTTTAGTGATAACAAGTATATTTTCATAAGCATGTTAACCTTTTTTGGATTTACTAAATGGATTTATGGGAGTGTCTCCCCTCCTCCCCATAGCAAGACCACACAAATAAACTTGCTCATGGTATGCTAGAGCAGCTGTACAATTCCTCCCATTTAAACAATGCTGCAGCTGGTCCTAACATTGACTGTATTTTTATAGACACTATCCCATAGTTCATTTATCCTACTTCCATTTCCAGAGAGGCAGATTATCTTTTGTCCCTTCACCTTTATTGTAGGGCTTTATAGTCCCAGCCATCAGTATTTTATCTCTCAAGGCCTTTAGTGAGACAGAGGGCAGCACCTTACACAGCTGTCAGTTATCTGTGGGTGGAGTAGCTGTGAAGTGCCTTAATCCACCACAGGTGCACAGATATCTTTACTAGATCCACCAGCACTCATCTCCAAGATGGAAGCACAGACAAGATGGGTGGGAAAATGTTAACAGGCTTATCACCAGAGAGTGTAAGTCCAGTGTAGTTTTTGAGCTCTAGCACAGAGCTCTTTCCCCTTTCAGCCTGCAAAAGTCAGGGACATTGAGAGGACACACAACCTGATGGTCAGGGTCAGTCCCAAAGACAACCCTTATTCAGCCAGAGCTTTGTGAGCTACCCTTCCTTAATCAACCAAATACATAAATATTGAGGTTTTTATTCCTTGCTGAAACCATGATAACACCACTGCTTCCAGGGCTGCTTAGACTTCAGTGAGAGGAATCATGCAGAAAGGACAGAAGTCACCAGTAGGGAATGGTGGGACTGCCCCTAGCCCAATCCCAGGACCACGTAGCCTGGCTGAAGAGATGTACATGCTGAGAAACCAGCAGGAGTTGGAAGCAACATTTTACCAGGCATTCAACATGATTTTTTCAACAGGAGACAACATTTTCTAGGCAACTTCCATGAATCGAGTGCGGGGTTTTTACATTGTAGATGGCTGGAGATATAGGATGGCAGGGTCCACAGTCAGAGCAGAGGTACCCTCTGACACTATGTCACTTCCTCCCAGCCAAGTTTCCAGTTAATGAGTTGACTATGGGGTTCATTCTTCTCAAAATAAATAAAATGCCAAAGGTCACTGGTCATAAGTTTCTACCAATGCGCACCAGTCTGGCTTCTTCTTTCCCTCAAGAGCATTGCTGAATTGTTTTAAATGTGAGTCCACCTCCATTGCAATTGGTGTGGGTCCTCCAGTGACTCAGAGGGCTTTGGAGCAGCAACAGCTGGGCCACTTGCTTACATTCTGAAGTTTATTTACATGAAATGTTTATTTTTTAAAAATGTTAATAAATGAGTTCAGTGAACCTGTCTCATTGCAAATCAAAATATAGCAGACTGTAGAGTATCAAAAATTGCTTAGGCCTAGAGAACAAGCCTTTTGATAACAAACATGTGAGCACCAGATATAGCAATATGTCCCAACCAAGATAATCAGTTAGGGCCCTAATGGCATAAGATTTCCTTAAAAAAATGCTCTTGGAATTTCTCAGCTTAATAAATACCAAATCGCTCTGCTTCACTTTTTTGATTTTTTTAATACACATAATTTAAATTTTGGAGTTTTGCTAGAAAAAGCAAGAGCTATAAATTGTCTTAAAGAAACGTTGTGAACCAGACCCACACACAGAGTTGAAATTTTCTTGTGATTGCCTAATTCCAGGAAAGGGAGCTTGAAGAAAAATATAATGTGACACCCTAAAACTGTGAAAATCATCAATGACACAACAAGGACCTTAGTCTTTATCACAAGAAAGCACCAGAAATACTTTCAGCACGAACTGTGAAGGCACCACAGAGATCAGAGAAAGCTACCTAGATCTTTCAAAATCACATCAGTGTCATAAGGAGTCACATAACACTGCGTTTGCTGATTCAGATACAGATTTTGGTCAATATTAATAAAAAAAACCCAACATCATCGAGTCAAAAACCAAACAAGATAAAGAAGAACTTACCTGGATCACTAAGAAATTCTTCTGAGGTGTTCCACATCCTACCATCCAAATACAGTGTGCCATTGGTGGAGTTAAACTTGGTGTAGTCCCTGACACATTTGTGTCGCAAGTTGCCCATGAAGAGCTGGAGGCCTATGAGGGCAAAGACACTCAAGCAGAAAACGGTCAGGATCATCACATCAGCAAGTTTCTTAACAGACTGGATAAGTGCCCCTACAATGGTCTTCAGTCCTAGGGAGATAAAAGCCAAGAGTTTATAGACTGAGAGGCTGAAACGTGTTTGCAGAGAGCTACTTTTCATGACGTAAATCTCCATGGAAGGGAAAATTGGAAGGGTTTCTACTACTTGTTTGCAACTAGACAGTAGAAACAAGACACAAGTCATCACTATGAACGTTTAATTTGGACTACTTTTGTCTAGCTAAAAGTCTTAGTATTACTGTTACACAAACACTGAATTAAAAATGAAGGGAAAGAACTGGATGGAGGAACGGTGAGATACAAAAATATTCATGGGTAAAGAAAATATGGAATGTCTTTTATATTTTCATGGAGCTGCCGTAAAGGCTGTAAAGACTAAATCTCATTGAATTTAGAGAATGTAAATTAATTTTAAATCTCTCAGGATATTCTGATAACTTTATCCGTCACATAAACAGATGAAGAGGTACAGAAATGTTATTTATTCCCTGATTATTTTACATATTTTGGTGCCAAATCCAGCTCGCGGTCCTCATATGGATAATTCCTCTGCCTTCAGTTCATTTGCTTAAGACAACAAGAATTTGGGATTAAAAATAAGACAAATAGTATGGGCAATCAAATAAACCCAGTGGAAACTATTTGAGTAAAACAACCTGCGGTTCCAACAATACCTGAGTAAAGTTAATAATTTTATTATATGCTGCCAATGTATATAAATCATCTTATTGCAAACACCAAAAGCTTGGGTCACACAAATTAGCTTCTCTTGTGCTATTTCACCCCATAATACTATCTTCAGTTTATTATTCTATAAATATACAGACATAAATAATTATACTCTAAAGATACTGCTTGCTTTTGAAACGTTCCTGGAGATCAGCACTATTTCAGTGCATATTACATGAATGTGACCAAAACCACTCTTTAAAAAAAAACAAAAAGACCCTTCTGAACTTGTGAGCTATAGTTGGACGTTGCACAACACTAGCAATTTTGTTGTTTCTTTTCTATTTATATTTAATTAATACGCGATAAGTAGTAATCAGTGCTTCTGATAATCACTGTCACCAGTATGGCAGCAATAAGAGAAATTGAGTTAAATGGAAAAAAGAAAATGCAAAGAGGAAACAGGAGGAAATCTCCTGGGCAATACTCAGAAGCACATTGATTTGCTCACTGAATATGATCATACACATTAAATCTCTGTTCCCTGGAATTCCACCCCAAGAGTTTGGCAGCCACAAAGGTTGAGTTCATGCTGTATAATTTAATATAATATGTAAATGCACTTGAAGACTCACAGGAAGGCAAAATGGGTTTTTGGTCTTGCTTAAAATTCTGTGGTTAAAGTAAGGAGAAGTCGTAGTTTCTCAAAGGGGGATGAGCTGCTAGAATAGCCAACAGGTCTAGCAGTCCCTGTATCTAGCAGCCTAAAATAGTCCAATTTTGCATAGGGTATTGCCATTAGGTAAACCTGTGAGTGATATTAATGTCCATAAAGTGGCCATTTAATCAAAAGGTACTGACCCATCAAGGCTGGGTAGCCCCCTTTCTCCACTAAATTCTTTGTCTGCCTCTTTAAAGCTAGTTTGTGGCATGGTAAAGAGGGAGAGGTTAGACAGCTCCTGCTCTACTCAAAAAAGAGCAATATTGCAGTACAAACATCAGGCAAAAGCTGGATTTTCTTGCTATCTGCACTTCTCACCAGAAAGGCATTTTACAAATGAGGTCAGTTCTATTCAGGTACCTAGAAAAAGGTTAGCTTTGAACTTTTGAGTCCATCTGTAGATTTGGCTACCTATTTTGATACCCAAATAAAAAGCGTAACTTTTCTGGTAATCTAGTCTTGGGTAAATTTTATACCTGAAGTGAAAGTAGTTTTAGTTGTAGCCCATATCTGAAGGACTCCCTGAGGTTTTACCCTTAAGACCTTTAAGTTGGCCAGGTTTAAAAAAGTAAAGAGGTGGGGAAAAAGAAATATTATTTGCAAATGCACTAGAATATTTTCTCTTTTCTCTGATATTCTGAAATGGTTTTGGTGACTCTCATAATTGGATGTCCTTTGCATGCACAGATGTTTCTTCAGTGAAGCTGGTGAAACTTGGAAAGTCCAAATGCAAACCAAGCTTTAAGAAAGGGAAAAAAGCCAAACCACAAATTCTTTTACAGCAGTACCTTCTGGGAAATCCCTGCAGCACATTTGTTTGTTTGTAATACAAATACAAGCTTGAGGCCTGTATTTGTGTCATCTAAGTACATTAATTAATCTTTCTCATATCAGCAATATGGAAATCGTAATGCGCATAAGGATAACATAAGGAAACAAGACCTACAAAATCCTAAACACCAGTAAAGACTATCGGTTTTCAAAATTGGGCCCCAGTATTGTTAATTTCCAGGTAATTTAATGAAAAGTGTTTTTCTCAGTTTACTTGTTGGGATTTTAAATAGAACAGTAATCCTATACTATTAGTTTTACAAATTCATTCCTTGCAGGTGTCAAATGTTTTCTTTATGAGAGGGCTTTCTGATTTACTTTCTTTTTTGTTTGGTTGGTTGTTGTTTAATAGCATACAGGCTTCTGAACAACTTCAGAATGCTTTAGTAATACAATTGTTGTATATAAAGAACTTTTAGAAGTGACTTCTACTTTTCCTCACGGACCTTTATTAAAACTTCCCAGGAAAACCCTTTGGGGAGTGGTATACTTAGTCTAACTGTTTTTTCTCACCCTTTAAAAACAAAATTTGCCCAGAAAATTAAGTAGCGTCCAGCAAGTTGCTTGGCACAACTCATGCTAAGCAAAATGTTTAAATCACTATTCTTTTAAACTTTCTATACCTTGTAAATGGAAGGGCGGAGGGGAAATAAGGACACCCAGAACCCTTTTGCAGGTGCTCTGCATTTCTCTGAATCAATCCCATGTTTTGTAAAAGCAATGATAGATGTATTCAAATTTAGAGCATTGTTAAATCTTCTAAATAAATAATCCTCCTTTGAAATAGTGCCAATGAGAGCACTGCAATGTAGCTTAATAGAAGATACTATTTATGGGGCATTAAAGGCATTTACTTAATTCTTGCAAGTCACACATGAAACCAGGCAGCATGCAGAAAAAAAATGAGGATCTGATCCAAAGCTGAGTAACATCTACACCCGCTAATGACAATGGGTGTATAGATTACTCCCTATGGAGTAATAAATATGGACTTTTCCTGATTCACTGAATTCTTTCCATGATTCTAGGCCAAATCCTAGAAAATCTAGGCCAAATCCAAACATGAGATCCAAAATCAGTGCAATGAGGGCTGTAGATGCAGCCTGATATCAGCGAAAAGGAAGAAGGATTTGGCCCAAACATCCCTGTTAATGCAGGTAGAAATTACCACATTCAGAAGTTAATCACACAATCAGTTTTCAAATGCAAATCAGAAACCATAGAAAATGCAAGCAACACCAAACAATGAGAAATGGCAAGATCCCACAACACCGTCCATTCCTTCTATGAGATGTGAGAAAGTATTAGCATAATTCAGTATGACATCCATACCAGATGTTGGCAATCACCTACAGAGCATCAGACATTTTCATGCACAATCTGGAAGCAAGCAGGGAGAGAAAGAGAAAACAAAGAAAGAGTGTGACTTGCACCATGATTGTCCTCATCTAGCCTGTTCCTTCTCCTCAAGATACACACATGTCTTGTACATGTCTGCGTGAGTCATGTGCATGTAGGGAAAGCAGAGTGCACTCTTGATGAACCTATTTCAACATTAGCCACTGAGATGTGGGACAGCAAAGAATTTAATAGCATGTGGGTGAACTTGAATGGTTGTCAACATTCCTGTAAACCATCTTTGCATGGAAATGTAACAGTCAGGCTGGTCTCCAAGGAAAAGACAAATATGTCATATACTGCTCACCTCTGGTATAGGTACTTTTTGACTTAAGTGATTTACCCACCAGAAGGATGGCATTTATCTCTGCAGGAGGACTTCTCTGAGACAGAAGCAGTGAACGAGGGTCAGTCTTCTCCACACAGTCTTAATTCTTGCGCCCTGGGCTCTGTTTTGGCTATCAGTAAAGTACTAGATAATATTCACAGCACTATTTATAGTCTTTAGACTCACGCTAACTTAAACAGGAGTTGGATCAGGCCCCGAAGTGCCTTGGCCCAATTTTCTGTGAGGTCACCTTTCACTGGTATCCTGTCATTTTATGTGAGATAACCATGATGCACAAGCCTGTTCCAGAAAGTGCAGTGGAGCTTCTCTGGAAACATGCACTTTACAAAATCCTGGTGATGATGATGATGAGGGCCTGCATTCTGCAGGCTTTTGAGGGGGAGGCATAGGAGGGTGTACCTCAGAGCTCATAATTACCTCAATTAATTGTTATCAAAAACATTGGTGATTTCCATACAGATAAACTGTAATTCAAGACTCTATTGTCAGGGGAAGGTTTCCTATTGAGCACACTGGGACTTGGATGCGCTGATAATGGGAGGCAAATGAGTGACTTCAGTGTGTTGTCTTGCTTGCTGTGATTCCTATCTAGACTGAAAACGAATGAAGCCCATTGCTATGGCAATGTGCAAGATACTAGTTAATAAATAAAATCACAGAGAGTTAAAGCTTTTATGCTCTCACTGAAAAAATGTTACCTGTTTCTAAGCACCTGAACATAAGGGATATATGAAGAAATTAAAAACTATTTTAATAAGTCTAGATAAATGGATACTTGGCCACTGTACAAAATTTGCTTTCTCTTGATATTATGGGCAACAGGAAAACAGAAAGAAATGGGTGTGTTTAGCGCAGGAAAGGGAAAATTGAGAGGATCCATGAAAGTCCTCAGTATGTTAGGAAAACTGAGAGGATCCATGAAGGTCCTCAGTTTGTTAAGGGCTGCCACGTAGGTCAAGACACTGACCTGATGTCCTACGCAGTGTCTGTAGGGTAAAAAATGATGAGCTGGTAACACAAACAAGAGAGAATGAGGCTGGATGGGGGTCTGGATTCAGAGCCAGGACCTGCAGATGAACCATGGCCCTGGGGAGCAGGAGATCGTGGGATGGTGGTAAGCAAATCAAGACCCAGATCATCAGCGAGTGGGAAGCACATGGCTTGCTGTCAGACGCTAATACTTGGTTTGCTGAATCTGGACCTGAATGTGTCCTCCCAGGTCAAACCTTTTTGCTGGAACACACTTCTCAGGAGGATCATGAAATCTCCACCTTTGAAGAACTGTCAAAACAAGTCAGGTAATAAATATCGGGCCAGGTATGAGCTATCCTAAGTGCAGCCTTAGGCCAGGGGAATGGACTCTGAGAGTTTGGGAGATCTTCTTGAGTCCTGCGAGTCCATGTCCCCTAATTGTCCCCGTGCCAGCCTGCGCACTCAGAGGGAGGCATTAAAGGCAGGTGAGACTTTTAAAAGCAGTAATTGTTAGCTTTACTGACTCCCCCTGGAGTCAGTCATTGATTTCAAGTGAAGCAGAATGTCTTTGAAAACCAGCCTCTAAGTGCTTTGCTGGACAGAAGCCTTACACCACGGAGGACTTGGCCTCTTACTTTCGGTAAGTAATTTCACTGAGCATGCTGAGTTCAACTATGTTTTTGCTAATATAACTACCTGATGAAAAAGTGTGATCAATGTTATTGAGGTAAAGCTTAGATATTTGCAAAGGAGGATACATCTCAGCTTTCTTCACCTAAGATGTAAAAAAAGAAGCAAAAATAATAACCTTCTTAACTCCCTAGCAGTTGAACCCAAAAATCTCATGGAAAATATTAGTGTTCATCATCTTTTCATCTTTAAGCCTATTGTGGAAAAATATATTTCATCTCAGCATAAGCCTATGTCATCATTAAAAACTCAAGCTGATCTCCAAATAAACCACAGCATCATGCCCAATATTTCTTTTAAAATATATGTGTCTAAGTGAAAAATTAACCGACTCCTCTGAAGTTATCTGCTAGCATTAGAAAGAAACCTTAACTATGTTTTACAGGCAGCTAGGTGTTCTATGGCAATTTGTAGCTCCCCACATCTGTAATTTAAATATACTCGGGGCACAGGTAATCTTAGACCAGATATTCCATTAGCATATCTCTGTGCAGTTATGTCAGCAAATAATTTAGTAACTAATACCTGAAAATGCAGTTATCAAAAAACTAATCAAATAGTCAGTCAGAAAGAAAAAAATAGTGTGAGTTATTATGTATTACACAAATAAATAATACTCCTCGTCTTTCTTTTTTTCTATTAACCAACAAAAGGAACAACTTGGTGTTTAATATCACTGAAGGGCTTTGCTGTATTTTTAAAGAAAGTTTTTCTGAATCTTAGTACTCCATTTTTTCCCACTGAAAAAACAATCAAAATTTATCATTTGATGTAAAATAAGCTTTGACTCCAACTCTGATATAGGAAAGCAGAAAATTACTATATATATAACTCAGCAAAATTGACAGGCTCTGCTCTGAACAACCTCAAGCTTGAGACAAGATGGAAAATGAAAGGCATCCCCTGGAGATGGCTGTCCCTCCAAGTTAGTCTTCAAATTGTTAGCAAAGGAAGCTAGGACACTCCAGTTTTCTTTCTGATTAGCCACGACTGTTCCACACCATCTGTAAGACTGGGTTCAACTTTCTGTTTCCCAAGGAAAAAAAGAAAAAATTTCTCAATGGAAATCCAATTAGAGAAATCTTGAAAAACTCCTCTCTGCTAATAGATTCTTCTTTGAAGACAAAAGTTAAAACAGGAACTGATTTCAAGGAATACCAGATCTAATGTAATCTTAAAGTATTATTTAAAAGCTATATTCTGGCATACACTTTCAATGAAAACTACCTTGTTCTTTCAGTAATTTCATTGATTTTCATTACTTTAATGTTCAAACGAGGGATTAAGCCCTAGACCCGTGTATATGTTTTCCCAACACCTTAATTCCAGAATTCCATTTCTAATTTATACTCCATGTGAGTGCTGGTGATTGGCTGTAATACATGTCCCTATAAGTTTACACCACAGAATACGTTCAGATTTATATTATAGTGTAGTTGTGCATAATATAATGGGTGTAAAAGGCTTTCTAACTTTAAAGAGCTATGCGTGAGAATCTAAGCAGTTCAATATTTTTGAGATGTAATTGCCAACATCTGTTCAGGATTATCACCAATAGGATCTACCATGCATGGGTTTTGCTACCTTCTCTACCTTGTCATGCAGGTTGGAGATGTTAAACACTGAGGCTGAATGAGACCTGTCCATAGATAATGCTTGGCAAAAGAGTATTGTCCTATGGTTAGTCCTCAGTGGACTATCTCTGCAGAAATTACTTAATAGTAAGTATTATTTATTATTTTAAAAAATAGTAATGGATTAAGTAAAAGGATATGAAAAAAGGGCTTTTTTTCACTACCAGATACATAGTAAAACACTGATATCTTTTTCCTGGGGGGTGAAATCATATCCTTGAATATGTGAGAAAATGTAAATTGATGAAATGTTGAATCTCCCAAAATCAATAATGAAACATTTTCTGTACAAAATTTGAACAGTGTTTCTACCACATGCAAATGGATAAACACCATGAAAAATTAGACTATGCCTGCAATCTTGAAAACTCAGCTTACAGCACAGATTTGGATTCCTCTATCAATGCACTCTTAAATACAAATATGCATTTTGAGGTCATTAACCTTCCATTTTTAAAAATCAATACCCGAAGAATTTAAAAGAGTTTCACTGCCATTTTCATATGGTTCATGAATGAATACTTTATGTATGTTATTCATGAGCCACTGCATATCACTGCTCTTACAACAGCACTCGTCCTAGTGAGGTCTGTAATTTTGGAGGCACTCTAATTCCTTCTGCCCACAAAAACAGTACTGGAAAAACATACGAGAAATGTATTCTATTGACAGGTCACATTCCCTACATTCCTCCATTTCCTGATCAGTATCTATGGGTAAGTAATTTGTAATTACTGTGTTTACTACTGGAAATGGCATGTAGGCTTTAACTGCAGCCGGAGTGTTTAACCTGATTTTCACCTGAAATGACTGAGATTGTTTTCAGCGCCCGCAGTACTCTGAACGTTCGTAAGGCTGAGACATTGCCCAGGTCCACAAATTCAGTTATGTATCTGTAACAAGGGAAAGTCACACACAGACAATGACAAAACACCAGCAAAAAAAAAACAACAGTCAAAGGGACAAAGAGAGACAGAGAAAGAATCACTTGTAGCTGAGAGCCAAAACATAAGGATCAGGGCTTCTTACCTGGGATTACTGAAATAGTTTTTAAAGCTCTCAATACCCTGAAAGTCCGAAGAGGTGAAACACTGCCTACATTCACAAATTCTCCTACATACCTGTAGAATTAAGTCACAGTTATTTGGAATTATACAATAGAGTATGAGATTTGTCTGAATGAAGAATGCATTCATACATAGCAAGAGCAAATGCAGCCGAATGAGAGGTGCATCTGCTTTTCAGGCTGTTCTTTGATGCCATTTGTCCCAGGTTTTTCATAGTACACATTATTTCAAATGTTCAAACTTATTTAATAGGCATCAGTTCTTTAAAAGTACTGGGTGAACTTTGTTATTGTGCCATTCAACAATAAATACTTGAAAGGTTTTACCATCACATAGTTTAACAAAAAGTTCTTTACGTTATAGGAAACATTAAGAGTTATTTTGTTGCTCTTAAAAAAAAATAAAAGCTTCAAATACCCAAGTAATTTTCAAATAATAGCTTCTGCAAACTACATAAAGGACAACATCAGAAAATATCAGTGCGAATGTTTCTACTGGGTTATTTATTCTAAGATGCTGTACTCTGTGGAAAAGCAGATGTTAGTTTCAAGAGATACTTAAAATTTTATTTTGTTTAGTACATCAAATCCATGCCCTTTGGCTGCAGGAAGATGGATTTCGAATGAATATAATTGCAATTCTACTAAAAGCTATTTATGATTAAAATACCAATGCCAGCTCTTTATTGCCATGCCTATTTTGGTCATCATAGAGATCCATGCCATATCCGAGCTGAATGAGGGTCAGTTATGGAATGAGTTTGATTCTATCAGCATTGTACAAAATTATTTGTTCCAAATCAGTATACAGTAAAAGCACAATCACCTCTCCATCTTCTGAACAAAAGAGTTTGAGCTCTTTAATTTCACTATTAAATTTCTATTAAATTTCTTTTACATGTTTTACTTATTTGAAGTATTTGTTTCCACATGTTAAGGAAAAAAAAAACTCTCCTGGTTATTTTACAAAACCAGCTTAAGTGGGCTTTGTGCTAAGGCCTCCAGGGAGGACAAAGCATCCTCTCCGTATCTACTAATCCAGATTATAAACTGAAAGAGCAATATTGCTTTTCCTCTTCTTAGGGGATTCTGGGCAAAGATTTACCTGTTTGCTAATACCTTTGCAGCTTTACCCAGTGCTTCTCTCCGCAACCCTACTGCAGCATGCAGTGGTGGAAAAAAGTGGAGGAGAAGTGATAGCATGGGAATATGGATTTGGTGGCCAGAGATTGATAAAAACATATTAATATGTGAACCGGCATGTGAAACAAGTACTACTGCTGCTTGTTCACAATAATTAATTAAAATTTATTTTGGCCATTTCTGGGATGAACTTGCAGTTTCTCTGTATCAGGGAGCAAGAGGCGATTAGAATTCCCATCCCACATTTTCCTGTTAGCCAGGGAATTGCTTATTGACTTTAAGCTTTTGACAGGGAACTTTTCAAGCCAGAGTAACAGCTGCCTCTCCCTCGCCTGCTCTGGAAAGTACTTGATTTTCTGGGAAAGAGTGATGTAAACAGGAACAGTTTCATAATTTCACCTGAACTTGTCCATAGCCCCACAGAGCTATGGTCAGGAGCCATGTCTGCGTCTGTTAGCAGAGGGTAGGAGAAAAGACCTGGAGACCCGTGGCACCTCTTACTCTCTAGTATACTTATTTAAAGCTACTCTCTGACCCAATCTGTGCTGTTTCTGCCCAAAAGAAGAGGTAAGAATTTATTTTGTAATAACTGTGAAACAAGTGATGGCCATTCCACTGTAACACCCACCACTGAAAAGTAAGAATTTCTGTTAGGTCAAAACCCTTGATCCATCTAGAACCCTCATGCCACCTTTGTGTCCAGATACAGAAATACCTCTAACAGCACAAGCAAAGACTACATCAGAGTTACCTGTGTAATCAATCTTTAAATTATTTGCAAATTGGATTTATATGAAAGATAAATTATATCAGAATAGAGTCCATTATCCAACACTCTACACTATCTGCTGCTTGCATACTTGGGAAGGAAATTTCATTGTACATATGAAGATCATATTGCAGTCAGTTTTAACTCTCTCGCTGCTGCTTATGGGCTCAAGGAAATATTTTCCCATTTCTTTTCTATTCCAGAAATCCAATTCTTTTGTTTTTCTATTCTAGAAATGTTAATATAACATGCCTTAAAGCAAGAAACAATAGACATGGATGCTAATTCTGAAGAGCATAGACATTGCTACAATTAGATGTTGAGAAACAACTTTCTGCAGTTGCAGCTCCCCTTCCCCCCATTTAAGGGATCTTCTAACTAAGAGATGAAATAACATTTGGAAATAAAGTTGACATGTAGCTAGAAAAGAAAGCACAGACACCCAAGCCTCTCATTAAATAAAGCTTAAGGAAGTTTTCATGAATTCTTGGGCTGGAGCACTGAGTGGACATTCAACTTTAGGAGAATCAGAAAAGCAAAAAGAAGTGTAAACCCACAGCCTCTGGAGAGCAAACCCTGGTTCCTACCTGAAGGGAGTGAATCTCCTCAGGACAACTGTCCACCTCAAGGTCTGTGAAAACCTTTACACCTTTCCAGATCCCTAAGCCTCAAACACCCAGAGAGAACGTGGACAGAATTTAAGGGATATTCAGACCTTGTCGCACATTGACTGTTCAGACTCAAATTTCAATGACAGCAAATTACATGCTCCCAAAGGAGTTCTGCAGAGCTGGGGTTGATGCCTCATCCTCTGCCTGAGATGAGGAGATAAGGTGGAGCAGATGCATTGCCAAGGCTGCAGGCTGTGGCTCATCTTGTCCTTTCCCTTTCTGTCTCACTGTCAAAACCCTCATTCCTTGTAGAGCAGAGGGAACCCATGCACAGAAAATCTCCATGTTGTCCTGAATTCACAGACCTGCAAACGAACTCACATCCCAACTCACTAACAGATGAACTTTCTCACCCTGCTTTTACCAGCTGTCTGATGGACAGGAGAGCAGGCTGGTGACACTTTGTGTTGTTATGTCCTGCCTCTAAGTATTGCAGGAGGTTGGCGTTTATCACTGCTCGAGGAAAAGTTTAGCTGAGAAAAATACCTAATGTGTGCTGACCTCCAAAAGCTCCTCCCCATCTGCATTGCAGGTTTTTTTTAAAAGCTTATCACGATGGCCAGATGTCAGTTCAGCCAAATCCATAGGAATGTAGTAACAGATACGAGGATCTGGCCTACAGCTGGCTTTGATCCAAAGCCTGCTAAAATAAATGGGAGTCTTCCTGATGGAGTCCACATAAGTTTTACACAGCTAAACGCTGCTAAGGATATTGATTCCGATCCCCACAGCCTACCAGAGTTTTGCTACCAAATTCAGTGGCCCGCACTGGTGTTTGAACTAAGTTTTGTTGTACATTTCTGACCAATTTTGGTTCTATTCAAATTTCATGGGCCCAGGAGTTCAGCTCAAATGTTAGTGCTAAGGCTAGGGCAGTCACACCTAAGGCTATAAATTATGAGGTTTAAAGAAGGCAGAGAGAACAAAACTAAACCTAGAACATAACATAGCTATCATCATGTGGAAAATAGAGAGAGCTCACATTAACTCTTTCTACTATTAGGGCCATTCAGGGCATCTCTAGAAGCTTCCACTACAAGATGACATAGTTTCTTCACATGCTTTTCTCTCTTCTTTGACTATGAATAAAATCTGGATTTCTAGATCAAATGGAGATACCAACAGTGTCAGGCATCTATCAGCCTTTGGCCAGAGCTTGGGCTGACCCTATGTCCCTTGCAAGCGTTGGCTGACTGCTCCCCTACCCCCGTGTATTTTTAGCGGTCTAGATGCCACAAATCCATCACCTCCTTCAAAGCATCAGAAACCCACGTGTCCTGAGTGAACTCTAATAATCTAGGTAGAAGTATACAGCTAAAGGGGAAGATCATGTTGGGGGTCAAATTTCTATTTCCAAGATACACACCAAGTTTCAGAGGCCTTTAAATTAATTGCCTATAATAGGAAATTAACAATTGCTTTCAGGATGAAGAGGGTTCGTGAAGTGAAGAATGTGAAAATAGCTTTGGTGGTGTAATGGATGGATGGTTTATAAATAGGGATTTAGATGCATGGGTATTCAGTCACACTTCTAACACTTTCTATTCAGAGATCTGAAGCTTCCCAAAACTACCTTAGATAGACAAGTATTATTACAGATACTTTACAAACAGTTCCCTTTGTGGGGCACAGGTAGAGTAAAGAATTTCTCAAAAATAGTCTGGTGAACAGAGAGAACATAATCGAGAATTTGTCTGACTTCTTCCTCTGAAAGCACTCAGGATAATAAATCCATCCTAACATATTTCAGCATTTTCTCATTTTCAGTATAATTAGAGTGAAAAAAAAAAAAAGAGAATAGTCAACAACATTTTAAAAAGTTCTATTGCATACTGCTACCTTGAAAAATACAAAGGAGGGTTACTTACGCCATAACAATAACACTGAAATCCAGCCAGTTCCATGGATCTCGAAGGAAGGTGAATTCTGTCATGCAAAATCCTCTCGCCAAGATTTTTATCAATGACTCAAAAGTGTAAATGCCAGTGAAAGTGTACCTGGAGAATAAAATGGCCAAGATAAGGCGGAGCATTAACAAGCAGCAGATGGCAAGAATGGCAGAGGCACACTCAACCCAAACCTGATTGTCATGGGACACTCTTGACCATCTCATTGGGGTCACTCATGTGAATCATGACTGCAGCATTGGGCCTGTGTATGAACAGCTTTATGTGTGGACCAAGAAACATGTAAGAAATGAGAAAGTACTCATGACAGCTGCTGGATGAAGATAATTTTCACTGCAGGGTGGACCTTGATGAATCCTCACTCACTGAGTCAAGCACAAATAATGCCACACTACTAAGCTGTGCTATGGGACTATTTAAACTCTACCTGCAATTGCCAGTGAAAGAGGAATGGATATAGCCACATTCCTTATTGTTTCTCAGATTCGAAGGTGGTTCTTCCCTTTATACCTCTCATCTCTTCCAGCTCAGGGCATTTTGAAGGAGAGCAGGTAAAAAAATCTCACCATTTGGTTTTATTAGCTAAAGAGGGTATTTTTTCTGCAACTTCCTTTGAGTTTCAGTATCCATGTCAAATCACACCAGCCAGCAGAATTAAACAGAATTCCCTCACGGAAAAAGAGGAAAGCAACTCCCATCTAAATGGGAGTTGTGTAGTAATTTTGACCTACTTGACAGTAAATGAGACACAAGGGTGTTTTTTTCCCCTTAGTAAGATAAGTTCTTTATTACGAACAGCCTCTTGACTGTGGGGATCTTGGATAGAACATACACCTTGCCTTTTGTAATAAAGACAATACTTGTAATAAAATTTAGCTAATTCTCTGTGGAGGACAGTAATATATCTGACTTATAACATTCAGATCTGTACTCACCCAGGGCTTTATTTACTATCAAAGACATACTTCAGAGCATACAACACGTCTTTTTAAATATTTCTACCCGAGACATCTAGCCCAATGAGACTAGAAATTATAGGCCATATCATAATAAAAATAGTAAATGTTTAGTATCCACTACTGGCATTCCCTACTCCTTTTCTCCAAATGAAGATGCAGATGATATCAAAGCCTATTGAAGAAAACACAACAAACATCTAAAATCTCATAAAGCACAAATCTCGTAAGTCATAACGTTGGGGGTTGTCACTGGAAAGGCTAGCTTGAATTTTCTTTCAGTCCCTAACCATCAGTAGCTGTAATGGTGCAATCACACATAAAAAATTTTAACAGCTGGGATTCCTGTTTGGTTAAAAAAACCCTCCAAAAACGTGTAAGCAATTAAAGGTAGTAATGTAAGAAAAAACTTCACTGTGCATAAAAAGAAAATGTTTTCTCTTAGCTGTGTTCCACTATCTGTAACTGGGCAAACATAAGGGCAGTGGCAAACCTCACACCCTCCTGCCATCATGTCACACATCAGAGGTTGCTACACACATTGTAAAACCTCAGTATGCTCCTTCTTAAAATGGAGATTAGCAGAACAGGTTTTGTGCAACAGTGGGCACTAAATGTTTCTCACATCTCCTCTTTGACCATACATCTAAGCTTTACCTCATATCTGACTCTTCCTATCTCCTGTTTAGGTTTGCTATGATATTTCAAATATAGGTCACCCACATGACAATCTCTTTAAGCATATGTATTCAGTAATACATGCAGAAAATACATGCAAAGAACTAAAAAAAAAAAAATACTTAACGGTACATAAGCTCATTAAAATGATAAACCACTTGTATTTATTCAGCATGTCAGATGGTTTAATTGATTGTATAATCATCCTCTAATTCTAAATGGATTGGGCAAAGTCCTCCAGCAACTGAACAGCTTTTTTAACAACAGAAGTCAGGATTTTTTTAAAAATTTTCATGGGGGTAAGTTGAATAGATTTTTTTTTTTTCAAAATGGTAAGGCAAATGTTTTAAAGGAAGATCTAGGACAAATATTTGCAGAACGTTACTCTGGTGTCCCCTGTGAGTCTCTGGAACAACAGAACAAAATGGATTAAATGTACCTTTTCCAAATCCAATATTAATCAATTTTAATTAAAGTTCATTGGGTTATTTTGCTCCTCAAAGGTGCTTGCCTTTCATTTCATTCTATCTATTAGAGGAGGAATAGCTGAGAGGTATGAGGGGAAGCAGGAGAAGAGGAAACACGTAAGGGAAAGGATTTATTCCTTGCTGCATGAGTCCATTTGCATTTCTGCTCTACGTTCCTTGCATGCCCTGCTTGATGCACTGATAACTTCATCCACATTTTCCTGCCTATGGAAGACACAACATGTACTTTGAAATTTTCCTCCAGAAAATTCCCAGCTGTAGACCCACTTATCAAACTTTTACTCGTATGGATGATACATCCGTGTTTCAACTGAATACATCATGGCTATGGTATTGTGTGATAGTTTTCAATAGTTTTCAATAAGAAATGGACAACATCAGGGGGAAAAAAGAAAGTCACAGACATACCTGAGTATAACACACTATACAGAAATACATGAAACATCTTGGGATTAGGATGTTATTGTGATCGGATGAACTATTTGGTTCAGTGTTATCTATAATTAGTAATTTATGGCCTAGAAGATGTGCTCTACATGATTTTATGAAACCTAAAATAAGGGCATTGTACTGTCTTTCCTTCCAGTCCTGAGTAGACCAACCACCAGGCTACGGAGCAGCAGATGGCTGTGTTTATCATATGTCAGTCAAAAATAAAAAGTGTGTTCTGATTGGTTCAATGAGCCAAAATAATTGTTTAATGCACTGTAGGTTGATTAGCTTGTGCATCTGGTATCTGTTTCTAACAGGAATATTTTAAAGCAACTTAAAGAAATGAACTGAGTTTTCTGAAGCTTTTTAGTGTTCTGTAAAATTAATTTAAAGAAAAAAAACTACTGAAAATACCCTTCAAGTGGTATCGTTACTATTTTTTTCTGAAGGTTTGACAAACTAAAGAGACAGGAATCCCCATAAAAGCGTTCCCAGACAATTTTATGCTTGCTCATAAAGTATGCCTGCCAACGATTAGAGGGGAACACTTCTCATCATGTGCCCAGTCGAAAAGAAACTTCTGCTTCCAAAAAGATTCAGTTTAAGGATAGAACTAAGTATATCCAGGAATTATTGTCTGAAATAATTCAACTTAAACTCCATCAGCCTATTCTAATGTGTCCAACTAGCAAATCTCTTGCATGGGAACTCTGGAAGGCAGGCCAGTTTCAAATGGAGTTCTCTTCCTACATGATTTCGTAGAATCATAGAATGGTTTGGGTTAGAAGGAACCCTAAAGACCATTGAGTTCCAATCCTGGAGGTAGCATAGCAGGTTCATTTTGTAATAAGTATGAGGTCGGTAGACTAAAACTTGTTGGTTGACTTACTACAGGAGTTTTTTATGAGCAACAAACACCCAGCAAGATATTTTGTCAGGACAGATACTATGGTTAATATTACTGGAAAGAAATTAGCCAACAGCAAACAAGATGAAAAATCGACTGTAGCAAATGGAACAGGAAGGATGAGATAAGGACAGGGCAGCTGTAAACCAGCAAGGATACTTACTCAACGTATTTATTCCATGACGGAGTCTCTGATTGTGCCATGAACACACAATTAGTTAAAATAGTGCACATAATAAACATACTGAACAATGTAAATAGGCAAATTAAGGAAAACATTGCATATCTTACAAGGTTTCATAAATTTTTTGTCATTTAACATGAAATGTGACAGTTCACTGATAATTTGCAAGGTGCTTAAAAAGGACTGTAGACATTTCTTTGCAACTGCATAAAGAAACAAATAATTATATAAACAGAAAAAGAAAAGGGGGAATATTCCCTGCTTGTTTTTCTTTGCCTACATCTTTGACACATACTTTATAGAGTAAACAAAAGTACTGACTCTGCACTGTTCTGAAAATACAGAACCCTAAATTTACAGCTGTGTCGGTCGGATGACAATGTGCATAGGTGCACAACTTTGTATGAAAAGAGGGATTAGTCTCATTTAAGTATCTACAGGAAAACCTGTGTCTGCAAATTCCCATTTTATTTTGCACCCTGAAACATTTCTCAGGCAGTAGAGCAAGTTAGAAATCTGGACTTTCTAATCTCACTAATGGGCTTGAGGCTTCAGTTTCAGTATAAAGTTTCACCAAAAGTTAATATGAGTTTCAGAGCACTGATTTTAAGGCTTGGAGTGCTAACCTGGTTGGCAAATACATAGTCTTGGTCTGCAAAGCTGACTGCCTCAGCTGAGGCACCAGTTTCCCTAATTGGAGGCTAAAATGAACCTCCCAAGTGTACAGTCCATGCACTTAGCTGCTAAGATGAGGCCATAAATATGAAAAAGAGCACCCTAAATCGAATTCCTGAAATTGAATAGATATGTTCACTGAATTGCTCTCCTAAAAGCATGTACCATGTTCTGTAAAAAAAAAACCAAACAAAACAAAACATGATGGCATACTCCTGCATAAATAATAGGTTCCATGGTACTGGAGAAAGTTTAACTACTGAGTTTAAGCAGATAGAAGATAAGGCAAAGGAGAACAGCCTACTACTCAGTCAATAGGTTGGGACCTTTCTCAAGGCAGAATAGTAGCTTCCAAATGCTAATTTGTTTTGTTACCTTACAGAAAAAAAAAAAAGAAGGCCTTTTGTTTCACCCCTTTACTGATCCCATTGTTGGGGGTTTTTTTTGTTTAAGAATAGCAATCAAAGAATATTATTTCAAAGGTATGTCCTGAAATGTTTGCATGAAACATGTCCTTTTGCAGAGCAAACATCTCTGCGAAGTACAACGTGGAACATTTCCCGATGGGCCACATAAGTAGCTATGAGGTTAAATTGGTAGTAACCTACCTGCATATTCCCCAGTGCCATCACAGAAAGCAGTAATTGAACTCAAAGGGACTGATCCTCTCACAAACATATTCCACTTCCAAGCCAACACCTCCTGCTGAAGGACTGGGAAGGATAGCTGATATCCATCCACACTTTCTCAAGTCAGCCTGAGATAGGCTTCTGTAAGTTGTGTCCATCTGGTTAACACAATTAGGTTGTAAACTGCAGTTAGCCTAGAAAATACTGGATTACTATTCAACTGCAGTGAAATGCTATGAAATGCTGTGAAAACAACCATAGTAAAACAGAGTGGTATCTTCAGGCCATGCCAAAAAAATGCTATACTTCAATTCCAAGCAAGGAAATTCCCCCACAACCACCCTTTTTAGGATCACTGGTCTGATTTATACATCCTTATTTCCTTGCGATATAAGCTGACTCTAACAGCTTTCCCAGATGCTCACTTATGGACAGATGTCATCACCTTCTTATTGAAACACCAAAGAGAATATACAGGAGAGCACAGGCTGAAAATATAAAGGGTCAGTGTTGGGACGTCAAATGCACTATGAATTCAAACTGAGTTTCATGACCGAGCTGAAACCTACAGAGAACATAAAAGAAAGCAACGTTTCAGCTGGTTCTGCACCAGAGTCAGAGATCTGTGTTAAAAGAAAGAGAAAACAGAAATCCCTACAGAATGAAAATTCACATTCCTACTTGAAATCTAATGCAGTTGCTTGCATTAGAAAAAGTCGGTGATGATACTACTCAGAAAAAATAAAAGAAGTTAAATTGAGATAATCTATATAAGCACCACTGTCGATACCAATCTTGGAATTGCTATTAATTCCAGCTTTTGAAAGCCTACTCATCCATGAGTGGACATGGCTAACATGTCCAGAAGTATGGGTTAGACTTTGTTATGGTCCACGAATCAAATATACCAAGCTACTCATCAGGATCCTTTCTGTAATAAATTAAACTTGCTATTTTCAATTTGAAGTTATAGAATAAGCTTTGAGCAAACTGATTCTGAAAGTTATACATTTTATCTTCTAGCACAAAGATATTGAGTTAAACACCGCATACTTCTATTCTAGACTTCATTATGATGGATAATTGTTAATTAGCAGACTGAATACTAGAGGCTCTTTAAGTGATCATTGCCAAATTACATATAATATGTGCAAGCAAAGGTTAGTCCCAATCAATACTACATATAATTGGTGCTTCACAAGTCTCATTTTCTCTTACAGAAGAAAGTGTGTAAAATCAGGTGGGAGAAAAGTTGCAAGCAGAAAATATGAAGAAAGATTGGAAATTCTTTAAGACTTCTTTTTTTTTTTTTCTTTTAAATGGGCCAGAATCCATAATTCTAGCATGAAGGAAAGCAATTTTGGCCAAACCCCCATTCTGGATCAGTGGCAAACTGAGAGCAACTATGTATAACACTGCAAAAAAACTAGGAATAGTAATTGCTATGGATTTTATACAGAGCAGCAAACTGCTTGGAGAAACTAAGGACATCACAGTATGGTCCTTGCCTTGTAGGCAAAAAGAACTAAGAGGAATCTCTTAAGCATAAAGCATCAATGAAATGTTAGCAGTGAGTTAATGTTATTAATCTGTGGAGGTAGTAAATAAAGATGTTAATAGTAGCTAATAATGATGCAGAAGGCAAAAGGGTTCATCCAATACTTTTGTTTTGCATTTGATAGAGATGAGATGCAGACCTACACTCTCCATGTCCTCTGTGACAGAAATGGACCAAGGCCTTGTTAGGGGCAGCTATTTGAGCCATGGCCCTTCCATGAAGCCCCCCAGATGAAGAAGAGAAATACCTAGAAGAGGTTAGTGCATATGAGATTAATTGAAATAATTCACATTACTAGGAGGCTGTGGATGTTTTGTTTTGTTCGGGGTTTTTTTTGCCTTGGAAAGGTGTATTTTTGAATGACTAAACTAATCAGGCTTGGCTGGATGAGCAGTGAACATTCAGGACTTATCGTGTCTGAAGTCTCAGAGGAAAAACTCCATGCACAGCTACTTAAGCAAGAAATGTGACCCTAGAGCTTCTATATAGGATGATTTTACTCTATCCTCTCTCCTGTTCTACTACTGGCCTTCAAGGTACACTCAATGACTGGAAATGGAAATATGGCATCTCCTAAAGAAGTTGCTTCAGACACTTATGTGACAGGGTACCATTTGTTAATGCTCTTTTTTGGCTGTTGCCCTGGGGAAAATACAGATTGCTTAATTACACTCACTCAAGACAATAGATCTGCTTCCCAGATCCATGTCTGTGATACTATCTGCTTGAGTACTTGCAGATTCAGGCTCCTTTCTGCCCGGGATATTGACTGCCTGCTCAGCCAATTGGCCTTCGTGTTTCAGGTTGATGTGAAAGGTTTTTATTGACAGAAAACAAATCAGTGCCTGATGGAGGAACTTTACTGCTGTTTGACTGGGACTGGAGCTGTTGTCTCCTGCCTGTGCTTACCAGAGATTGAGCTGTTGGATTTCCTGACATTATCAATACAAGGTGACAACTCAGGTCTTTCTGGAACTAAAATGTTCTTCGCATTGTGACTTTCCACTCCCAAAATTCTACACTCCATATCTGACCATACTTATGTTCCTGACATATCTTTCAAATTCACTCCTCTGTGGTCTTTATCCTTTGGAGTAACATCATAAGGATTTCTTGCATACTTATCTTTTAATTGACTGTTACCAAGGACATGTAGTTTTTGCGCATTAAACGTCCTGTGACCTCTTGGTTTCACCAACTGGTGTAGAAGAAGGTGAGCAGAAGACAAACAGGCCTCTGTAGCTGGAGTCAATATTCACACATACACGCTCATTTTTTTCCTGAGAAGTTCAGCTCTCAAATTCTTCCCTGCAAATGCACTGACCTCAATTAACTTTAGTAAGACTGTGCTGAGGTAACTGTACCTAATAAACACTGTTGGGCTCTGGGTATGCAGCAGCATGTGCTGTACTGTTTGCATGTATAACATGATCTATAAGCAACTCTCTCTGCAAAATATCATGCTATATTCTTAGTAACCATACTAAGGTCTTGGCTGATATTATGTTTGGGGGGTTTTTTTTGCATAGAATTATTGTTACTAGAAGCCTCACCTATTTTTACTCTTGTTAGAATAACTGTATTGTCCCTTTCTTTCCCTCCTCACTGTATGGACAATCAGAGAATATTTTTTTTTCCTTTTTCCTTCCCTACCCTCTACCCATCCCCTCCCGAAATCTGATAATAAATCAATATAACCTGCGTAGTATTTATTAGTTCTCTCTAATGGACACAAGCATTGGAGAAGAGAGATTTCTGTTACTAGAAAATCATATGATCAACACAGCAGCATGTGGAGTCGTCGATTTATCACTGCCAGGTCTTCCATGAGCACAGCAGAGAAAGTAGGCGACTCATGAAAAAGGGTATGTTTTTAGTAATGTTCACACAAAGCTGAACATTTGGGTCAGTTTGGTCTTCCAGAGAGATGTAACTGTGTCAGAATATAATGTTTCTGTCTTTATGTTAAAAAACAAACAAGTCCAAACCAACCACTGCATATATCTATCTATCCATTGCACGACTTCAGAACTAGAGCTAGGTGAAATGGGGCATATCCTCTCCATTGAAAGGTCCAGCAGGCCAACCTGTGCTTTCATTCCTAACTGGATAATCCACTGCATTAAAAAGACTAAAAAATCCCAACAAAATAATTTTTAAAATATTCTGTTTCAGGAGAACAAAAAAAAATTCAGTTCTGACACAGTTCAAAATTAAATTGTGTCTGAAAACAGCACCACGATTTCTCATGGGAGAGGTTTTTTAACTGTTCAGCAGCAAAGCTGTAGTAGATTCAGTGTAGATTTCCTCGGGTGTGCTCCTGTCTCCTGGTTCCTTTCTTTTCTAAGGTACTACACCCCATTTCTTCCACTGACTCTTTACTATCACGCCCTTCCCACCCTTTCAGCCTGAATAAACTCACCAGACTCTCCAGTGCAGTTCATAGTGTCTGATGCCAATAGTATAACATAATCATTTTTATAGCTCACATAACAATATAAAGTGAAACAAACCAAAAATCCAAGTGCATTTCTGCTTGTGCAAGCAAATTCAGCCAAAAAGATTTAAAACAGCTTAATGAAATAAAATGGTTTCTGACTCCCATCCATCTGTGTGTAAAAACCATATAAAATACACAAGAAGAGAAATCAACAGAAAGGATATGAATGTACCAAAATTTTAATTGCTGCTCTTCTGATTGGATGGAAAGGACTAAGTATATACAAGGCAGGAGTGGCACTAAATCGAAATATTGTCTTCCCTTTGTTCAGTACTATAAATGTCTGGAAAACAAAACAGAAAATGAGAACATTCAGTATTTGCATTTATGCTCAGCTTTTCCCAGCCCACGTCCCATTGGGAAATTCCTGCAAGTACCCCATACTTCTCCTCCATTCCCTCCTAAGACCCCCAGATACCTTTTCATTCAGTGGAGAGTTTTGTCCAAGATCCTACCAGAGAAGCTGTTGCCTTTCCTATGGAAATATCCCAACTATCTTTACTTCCTTCTCCTTACAGCGTCCTGTGCCATAACCTCCATCATTGGGCTGGGAAAAGAGTGGAATCACTTTTTAAAATATAATCAATCTGGAGACTAAAATATGGTGGAGGGACTTTTATGATGCTCGTATTTCCAGGTGCCAGGATTCTGACTGTGCTGTTACTCCATCTTCTCTATTTTGAGCACTTCGTTGCTCTCAGTCGATGTTTTTTGTCTCACTGAGTAAGAAGCTGCATGAGGCACAGCTCCACAGCAGGATCTGACCTACGGCACCGTCATTGTACTCAGGTTAATATGAGTGGAAGAAACCAATACTGTGAGTTATCTTAAATCAAATGTGAATGGATGCTAGCCCGATTTACAAAGCTATAAAGATGAGCCACCATTCACAGAGGAACTAACATTCACTCAGAGACAGGATCAGGACACCCAATAGACAAAGTCTAAGCAAGTCATTCACCTCGAGTCTAAGACCTTCATGACGCTAAAATTGCAAATCTGTATCCTGCTGCTTGTGCCTGGGGATAGCAGGCAAATTAAAAGGTAAATTAATTCTGGGCCTTCCAGGTAAGTAATCCATTTGTCTTAATCCATTTAACTTTTATTCTGTAATTCTTGCACCTGCTTCTACACTGTTTTAGTAGAAGCAGCATTGTGGTCATATTGATTCACTGTTTACAGGAAATAGCACAGCCCAAAACCAGGAACACCAGTAACTGAAAGAACTGGAAGCTTCCTAAATATATACTGTGCTTCCAAGCCTTATTTTGTACCCTGTATTTTGAAATGTCTGGAAAGGGGAACAAACCACAGTAAGCAACCAGCCCAGCTCTGCTGTCAACAGCCTTTTGACAGAAGCTGTTTGCACTGTTGTGGCTTTGGTCCAGCCTACACGTGATTCCTCATCAGGTGATGCTTGCTCTGGGACAAAGCATTTGATACTCACGTTTCCCTTCAGGTCTATTTTCTTCAGCTTAAATGGAGTTGGACTATCCCTCAGCAGGAAAAGAACCACTGCTCTCCAGGAACGGTTGTGGAGGTGCCTCCTGCCCTTATGCAGAGTGCTAGCACAAGACTCAAGTCACCCAGAAGCCCTTAACATTAAGGGGCTTAAGTGATAAACAGACCAATGAAGAGTCAATGCTTATGCAGAAGGCAAGATAGGGTAGATAAAAACCTCTGGCTTAATTTAACTCAGCTACTGCTGTGCTCTCTTTAGGCACTGTATATTCATGCTTAGAGTTATCTGAAAACACCCAAGTTTTAATTATGCTTTTTATCCCTCTTTGCTCTCCTGCCGAGATGTTTTCTGGGAGCCCTGCTCATGCTGAAACTCTGATCCTTAATCTGTAAAACAGTATTTTTACTGGCTGTAGAAAGATGAAAAACAGAGCCCCCAAAACAGAGACAGTGTCTATGCTTCAGCAAAAGCAACGAAGTAGGATAGATGGATGGTGCTCACCTTACAGTCATTGTAGAAAGGGTCAACATCCTCCAGCGGCTCCCCAATGAGCTCTGGAGGAACAGTCCCATAGATATCAGGCAGCTTCTTGCAAGCTTGCAAATCAAACTGGGGCTGAGGTTTCTCTTCTTCCCCCAGCTGCTCTCTGTATTCCTGCTTTGCATTCCTTGCAAGCTTCTCCGCAATTCGTTTCTCAATAGCAGCCAAGGATTCAGGCGTGAACCGGTGGAAGCTGTTAGTACCCGGTGGTAACAAGAAGTCAGCCATCTTTTCATCCTGCTTTGTCTTTACTGGTCTTTACTCCTAGTAGTGGAANAAGTACTAAAGGTTAGTGATAGGAACAAAGCAAGAAGAACAAAGTTACCAAAATGGAAAGAATAACCCAAATAGCTTGCAGGCTACTTATTGACAGGAAACCCTTCATCTATCTTTATGTGGTTAGCAGAACACCAAGGAAAACAAAAATGACCAAAACTGTAATTTCAATTAGGAACCACTTGCGATTAGAGCTAAAAATCCTTTTTATATAGACTGTGGAGCATTCTTAAGTTTTTCAGAATCCTAAATCCAACTAAGGAGTAACTTAGATTCACACAAGCTTAAGTTTCACTGAAAGCCACACGGATTTGGATTCCTAACTCATTTTTGAAAATGCAGCTCTGGGAGTGGATGAACAATGTGCTCAAGATGACTGCAGGGCAGATTTAAATCAGCTGATCTCCAGCCACATGATGCAAACTCTAAAAGTGTCCCAGCTGTTCTATTCCAAATTTAAAAAGTGAAGGATCAAGTTCAGATTCTTAAATCGCACAGAAATTCTTCATAACCTCTGTCTTAGGCTTCTGCAACAGAATTTTTCTTTTTCTTTGGCATAGGAAATTCCATCTTCAAGATATCTGTCCAGACTTTTGAGCATTTTCTTCTCCTCCACACCCTGCAATCTGAAGGATGTTGGAAGCTCAAATGTGCCTGGCAAAGCCCTCGGATCTTCACAAGAGCACTCCAAGCTTTGGAGATGATGAATATCGACTGTTGTCAGTTCACCACATCTGAAAAACAGAGCCCTTCCATCCAATACCTTCTAACCCAAAGCTGTGAGGTTTAACTGCCTTGGATTGATGGTGTTTCTCTGCTAATGTTTCCCATCTCCACCTGAATGAAAATGAGTGGAAATGGCCACATCTCTTCAACTTACATGAATAAAACCAAGCGTGAAAAACACAGCAGAACAAAAAGGCTCCTTGTATCTAAACAAGATACAAGTACTAAACAACTTGGGTAGCTGTTAAAATTAATGTAGAACTACTGTTTACATTTACAAGGATGACGCTTATCCCTGTTCTAGTAGCCTGCACAAATCCACCTAAGCTAACTTAAACCGTATTTTGCAATTTAATAATAACTTTAGTGGCACATTTTTCCAGCAAAAGGAATCCTTTCTATGCAACAATTAAAACTCAATTCACAGAATAAACACAGCCTTTGTTTTTTCACTACCACCAAACCATTCATACTGAATCACAATAAGCTGGCGACAAACAAAATAGTAGATTTTGAGGTAGGCTACCCTACTGCATTCAGCAATGTGTGCAGGACACAATTCTTTGTTTGGCTGCGATTGTTGTCCTCTGCTTTCTGATGGTATTTGTCTATTTAGAGTGGATAGTTCCAGATAGTTTACTTCTATTAGGCTCTGTGATGACAGCATTTTTGTTAGCAAACAAGACTTTAACTGGACTCTGCATGACAAATAGCATATTTATTGACTCAATTTATTTGAGTAAAGTACTCTTTCAAATAAGTACTGTTTTCTCTATTCTGATTTCGTTTTAAAATGAATTCATTAAATTGTCATTGATCATAGCATATCATACAGTAATGATTTACTGGAGCTCGTACATTATACTGCACATTACTGCGTGTTTGAACAAGCAGGACTAAAATGAATTAGCCTTCCTGGAGTTTGGGTATTCTGACATTCTCCTTCATTTAGATATTCTCTTCATTCCTTTCCCCTCCTCCCCTGCATCATTTGTTTTATCCCCTTCCTCCTGAAAAACAGGAAATTAGAAGCTTTCCCACAAATTGAGTTTTCTTATGCTCAACGCTTTGTGACTCAGCACCAATGTAAGCAAATAGAATTTCACTTTCTATAAATGACATCAGTACAGGTGGCCAGAGAATTCTGAGGTTTTTTGTCATTTTGATTTTTGTTTCTTCACAGTGAAACCTGTCTCAGTGTGAAGTTGAAAACAAAAATGAGTGGCTGGTCAGTAACTCTGGAAGGGCACAGACTTGGTTTCTAAACCCAAGAGGAGATTATTTTGGGCTGTTGAGGTGCAGATAATCATGAATGCTGTGAATACAATGAATGGGGAATGGTTGTTTGCTTTTTCTTATAATAGAAGGATGGAGAAATTTCAAGTGAAATCACAAACAAGCAAGTGTGAAAAAAAAACACAGAAACCACTTTCCACATGGCACAGATTTATCCTATGAAACTTCTTGGCTGCAAGCGGCAAGGATTCACAAAGCCACAAGACAAATCCAAGAGAAAAAGAACCATTAATGGTTTTAAATTTAAAGGTGCTGTTTGACTGAGAAAATCCCTTAGCTTGACTAATTATTTTTGTCCTTTTTTTACACTCTTCCTAGGCTACCACTCTAGAGAAACATGTCATCTGCTCTTATGTGCTTTTGTCCTTATGTAGCACTAATGCCAACGGAAGACATCCTACACTGCCTTGGACAAGGGCGCAATCTGCCCACCCACCATGGCTGACCTTAGTTTGTGCAGACACAGAAGCATACAGAGAACCAAAATTAATACTCGGATAATAACTGAGTATTAAGGCTCAGGACCTACATTGCACCAACTGACTGCTTCCAGTGGCTTCCAGGAGTTGGCACAGGCTGGGTGAGTGCCTCCAGCCTACACTTTGCCTCCCTTTGCTGGAAAACTGGTGGTAGCCAGCTCTGCATAACCTTCTCCATACAACTAAACTTGAGGCATGGCCATATAGCATGAGGGACACTGAGAATTTTACTGAGATGGTAGGAGAACGTGTGAAATGTCTCTACTAAGTGCCACAGTTTCTATGGGTGCTGCTAGAATATTCAGTGTCCTTCTAAGACATCAAGAAAGTCCTTAAGGACTTCCAAAAGAAGTCATTCTGGCAACAGAAGTGGTCAATATTATTATTTAAAAAAAAAAAATAAAAGGATAGGGCAAGATGAGGGTGATAAAATAGTCAGAAAAGCTTAATCAAAATTAAAAGTGTTTGGTGGGTATTTTGCTTTTTGTTTGTTTGGTTGTTCTTTTGGTTGGTATTTAAAAAAAAAAAAAAAAGAAGTATTTTTGCTTAAAAATCTCTCTTATTAGAGAATTGAATCAACTTCAAACTAGTCAAGACCAGAGCCTTTCAATTTTATCTACAATTTCCAGAAAGCAAGCAGTCTAGGAACCACTGGAAAATCCTACACAAAATTCATTAGAGCTTTTGCTACCCTTCTATTTACTTTTCCTGAAAAAAAATTACATTTTCCACTGCCCTTACAGTTGAAAAATCTTGACATGTTTGTCTTCATATCGTATATAAGTTAAAGTTCCAAATTTTAATATATATATGTTTAACCTAATTCTTCTTCAATTCCATATGCTTTCAGGAAATGGGCAAGATAATTTCATGGGTCTTTTCTATGTCTAATTCCTTTTAATCTATGAATTGCAAACTTTTCTATGAATAGCCAGGGTTAGCCCACATGTTTCTTAAAAGGGTGAGAAAGCGTTTCCCTTAAAAAGGGAAATAATCAATGACTGAATCAAAGAGTTGGAATGCCATTCCTTAGGAGATAATAGCTGTTGTGACTCACGTTTTTACAATATGAGCCTGGATTTTTCCATTCCTCTCAGGCATATTTTTTGAAGTGCAAGGCTTCAAACACATTGTTTCTGTGATATCACCATGCACAGAATGAACATTTCCCCTCTTGCTTTGTCTTTGTTAAATTCAGTTAACGTCGGTTCTTGCTGATAAAAACGTACTGGTTATGTAAACAAAATGTGCATATGAAAATAAAGCCCCAAGATGGGTTAATTTCTATGGCACGGCATGAAGTGAGAACAGTACAAACAAATAAGACATTGCTAGCACCTCTATTTATTCAGAAAGATAAATGTCATTTTCCATTACAGTTTTAGCCTTACTCTCATCAGCTTCAGCCACCCCAGCTCAAAAGACCTTTCAGGTTCTGACAGCATGACCTGCCTGCCCTAAAGCCTTTCCCTGACTTGCTATGGATGGGTTACCATCACTGAAAAGGCCACTTTGGGCAACAGATTGCCTGCAGGGGTGTAAATACAAGGCAAGTGGGTCCCTCTCACATCTCCCTAGCTGCCCTCCTGCCCTTGCGTAAGCTTTGTGGATTCAGACCACCATCCTAGTGCCTACCAACATCTTACCATGGCCCAAGAGGCTGACACAAGCCAGCAAGGAGGTCTCATCCCCCAGGAGCAACGGGGGAAGCAGAGGCTGAGGTCTTTACTGTGCACTGCATCTGGCCAGACTCTAACTTCAGAGAGGCCATAGCTTTTTGCACCTTCGTTGTCTGCTTGCACAACGGCACAGAATTGCTTGCACGACATGGTGTCAAGGACACACATGCGCATATTTCAGACACTTGGCAAAGACAATGAAAGAGTCAAACTTGAAGATCAACAATGTGAAAGTGGCGCTTACAGGTTAAAGGTTAGACACCATCAGACATGCTCATCTCGAGCAGGATTGTATTCATTTAACCCTGCTGATTTCCATGGTGCCCATCAAGAAGCAACTACTCACTATGGGCTGGGGAGACAGATGACAGCCCGTGGCAGCAGGTATGTTTCCACTGTAGTTCTGCTAAGTCTAAATCTTACAAAATAACAATCAGGAGTCCTAAATTCTCCTTTTGTTTGAGAAATGTTTGTGACTAAATATAGACTTTCTATTCCTAACTGCTGTGATAACAAAAACAGTCATGAGGATGGGTTTCTTTTAAATGTTTGAGACTACATGGAGTACTGTTGTCTTTCCCCCCACTCCTCTTTTTCATATAATCTCTTTGACATTTTCCTTTGACCTGCAGAGCACTGCAAAATATAAGAATAATAGGCTGGGGAAATAAAGCACAATACAATGACACATCTAATTTAATGTTAACTGGCCTAGATTTACACGTTCTTATGCATAAATTTACGCATACACACTAAAATTTTATCATGTTTAAAAAGACTACAAAGTGATACGGGACTGCATGAAAGTTTTATTCCAGCCATGAAGTAATGGGTTCATGGAGAACTCCTGGTTTTAATTAAGTTAAGATTAAATAAAGACTTTCTATATAAAGAAACATAAAGATCAAGACGCTAAAGGGAGTCTAGGTGACTTAGACACTCTTCATAATTTTCCTGACAATCAACAGGCAACCTTTTGAGACTGAATTCACTTATATTTATACCACATTTCGATTCTGCAGTTAGGAGGTGTCATGGGAAATAGGCTTTTATCTGAAAAATTTCAGTTGCTGTGAATACACACTCGAAGGGCCTGTGTGCTCACATCAAAACCAGGGGTGACTGTATAATACAGTCCTTGAAATTTTACATAGCACACTCATTACTTCTGCTTACACAAATATCTGTCTTGTTTCTTTTTTTCCAACAGGAGTAATTTTGTCAAGGCCAGAAGCAATGATTTTTTTTTTTTTGCACTACACGTTCGTAACAAATATAATCAGCCACGTTTCCAGCTGGTGTAAATCAGCACAGCTCTACCTATCCCAGGGAAGTCAGAACAGCTGGGGAAGTGATCTATTAGGACCATGGATATTCAGATAGAAAAGCTACCTTTAAAGAGAGTACCTTCATACTAGAGCATGAACACTGAAGAGTGTGTAATGGAGGAATTAAAATAATAACCTAGAAAGTTAACTTCCAGGGAGCTGGAAAACCCTCAATATTTTTGCAACATGTGAAGGCAATCTGCAAATGCTTTTTCATCCAGAGACATGGGTGAGTTCAGAGTCAAAGGCATGAAATGGGGTGCTGCCAAAGACAGCAGAGACTTTTGGAGGGATCAGGCAGGCTCCTGTGACTGGTCTGCAGTGCAAAGATGTTCTATTCCATGAAAATCTGATGGAAACAGCTGCAATGCTTAGATCTCAAAGGAGATCTCCTAGGAAAAGCACAGTGTTGAAGTCAGCCCCAGACTGACGCAGGAGGAGCTGTGAGACAGAGTTCCTCTTGCTGCCCACGTCACAAGGCAGCCCTGCAGGTTGATATGACATCGCATAACACAGACTTTCTAAAACAAGCCCTGTTTGTTCACCATGCATGCTGACCAGAGGCAGAAATAAATAAGTAAGAGAACTCATTGCATTTACATCATTGGGGAAAAAAACCCTGACATAAAATGTCCAACCCAAAATCTCAGGATCACCAACCCATGAGCTTTTTGTCACAACCAGTACTGCCTACACAGTATCTTCTTTTAAATCCAGTCTAATGAGTTTTGCTGGCACCTCACTCATCAGAGTCATGGCATTCTGTTATTACCAATGACTTATTGATAAGATAAAGTCTTTAGAAAGCTACTATGTGCTAAAAGGAAATGAATTCGGAAGATTTCAACCTGATAGTGAAATAGTATTTGAAGATGACAAATGTTATGCCAAGAATTAAATGCTGGCACTAAGTCTTCTCTTATGATAAAAAATATATTTTTAGTGAGCTAAAAATATTCTCCTTTCTTTGCAGGTGTTCTTATTTCAAATAATGCTGCAACCAGAGGACATAAATAAGCAAGAGAGAAGCAACACATTATAGTTACCAGTGCACAACTCTACATTTCACTGAAAGTTATAATTCTCTGCATCCAACAAGTTTTCATGTCTATTTTAATTAACTAGAGATTGGCCTCAGAGTTATTTTGCTATAAACTACTCAGCCTTCACATGCAGGCTCCTTTGCTGCTCTAAACCAACAGAGCTTGTAAAGAGCTACAAAGAAAGAAGAATATTTTCAGCCTAGGATGCAGTCACCAGGTTTTGAACAAGAAATAAGAAATCTACAGAACTCCATGTTGTGCCAAACACAATGTACACTACTCACACCATTAGGTGCTTTGAATACCCACATGAATAAAATATATAAAATCTAGTCCATTTTATTCACAGAGTGTTTTTTAAAGACGTTCTATTGGATATGGGACATTGTAAAACAGCTATTAAAATATATTCTGAAGACATTATGGGATAGTTATGTTGCTGAGAGAAAGCTGGTCTTATGCTGGCCACCAAAAGCTTGGCTGTGTGCCTCCAGAGGAGAGGCAGCCACGGCTGGAAAGCTGTCTGATATATTACCACAAAGTTATAGGTAAGGCATCGCTGATCCCCGCCATCTAAATTATGGAGACACATTTTATCAGCAGGGAAAACCAGAAGACTTATAAATTCCATCACTGGAACTGGCATGTTCAGATCGAAAAAAAAAAATGGATGAAGCTCTATAAGCAAAGCCAATGCCCCCTTCACGATTTTAGTACTGAACATAAGAACTGAACATCATTTTAAGCAGTAAACAGAGAAATACATCTGTTCCTCCTGTCAGGTGACAGAAACAAAAGGAACAGAAATGAAGGGTTAAAAAATCACTAGATGTGAAAAGGTGTGAGAGACAGAGCCAAATCACACAGCGTTAAGCTGTGAGAGGTGGCAGGTCCCCTTTCCATAACCTGTGAATAGGAGGCGAGACAGCAGGTCCTGCCAAGTTTGCAGTATTGGGAGTGCTTTGCTCCATGAGCAGCATCCTTCATGGAACTCCACCCCATTCCATAAACCTACGCCTACACCCAGCTTCCCATCCTTCTCCGTTTCTATCCCTTCCCTATGCGTTAGCCAAGCAAATGATCTCACCCTTCTACCTACTCTATTCCGAGTCAACATAACCTTTCCACAAACCTCTCCCTGTCCACGGCGATAACCCTCAAGTGACATTCACACCAATCCCATGTGATTTTAGCATAGCGACTGTATTCTCCTTTTTGTCCCATCCAATGTGTCACTGTCTGTCGTGGCAAGTTCCCCTCAACAAGGATGTAGCGTTCCTATCTATCTATGGTTTTGAATGGTGCATTCACAGCCTTAGCAATGGGCAGGCCTTTTCAGTGATTTTGCAATAAAATATGCAGGAGAAAAATCAAAAGGCACAGATTTAGAAGTGTCCTGGCAAAATTATCCTGCTTGGTGATGGAAATAGAGACTCAAGGAGGACAACATGAACAGGGATAATATAAAGCAGTAGCTGGTTGCTGCTTGCTGGGGTATAATGAAGATTTGATTCATTATTTAGTGCACTGTAAATTTGACAATACTGTTTGGATAAAGCTAGTGGATCTTCCACTGTGACAGAAGAGATTTCCCACACACACACACATCCCCCCCCCCTCAAATCCCACAGAGAGAGAGAGATTATTGCTGTCCAAAGAGGAGAGGTATTCAGCCTGTTTGCAATTGAAAAATGCCTGGGTTTGGTTGCCAAGTTCAGGAATCAAAGTTAAGAGCTTACATGAGTTCTAGGGGTGCAATCCTCGGCTCTCGTCAGTCAAGGGGAATATTGTGTGTGACTGCAATAGGTGATGGGTCAGATCTCTGGCGCCAGAGAAGCAGAATTTTTTAATTTCTGTCATTTCTTTCTAACACATTTACTCCAGTGACTCAGAGTAGCTTTATGGAAAAGATGCAATGGAGGCTGGTGCTGACAGACAGCGATTTGATTTGAATTACGTAATGCTCTAAACCATTATGTAAATGAGGCCAGTGGAGGCATGGAGGCAAAGAAGCCAGGGATTTTTCATTGCATTTTTTTTAGTACATAGTAGTCTTTAATGCTAGCATAAAGATAGCCACCTTCTAGCTACTACATTTTGCTCGTAGGTTAGCTGAGCTAAACTTTACTTCTTCTGACACTAACCAAAACCTAAAGTTTGAGCAAATGATGGAGAACATCTAAAGAGAGGTGAACATGGATGATTTTAGAGGTATATGAGTAAGTCACACTACCAGGAGTGGTTTTGGCTATGTCCCACTGATGTCAACGAGACTCAAGCTTCTGAGAACCCTGTGGCTCTCCTGAATATTCCTCCCCTTCTCCCTTGTATAATTTCCTCATCTTTTTACATGGAGGAATTTTTCAGAGTAGATAATACATTCCACAAACAATTTTTTTTCAAAAGTCATGACATTTTCTGTTAATTAGCAATAATATAACCATCCAAATAAAACTGCTGGGGACATTGCATTTACTAACAAGCCACATCAAAATATGCATTTACGTGTCAACGGTGCATGCTTGAGTGGTTGGTAATACTCAATTGGGCCTGAGGCACAACACACTGGAAGCATACAATAGTAGCTTGGCATTGCAAAGCCTGTTGTGGCTTCTTGCTTAATTTAGCTTATGGGACCAAACAGTCAATGAGTAAACCAGAAAATAATACATCAAGTGGCCTGTGAAAGAGAAACATCTGATGATAGTATCAATGCATGATGTTTTCTAAATGGAAGATGCACTAGTTCCATAGTTTGGGAATTTGTTTGCACTTCCTCAAAGAAAGAACACCATTCCTAAAAATAACTTAATATTATTACCAATAACAGTGATAAACAGCGATTGCACCAACAGATCATCCAATATCTTGACTGTCATTCCCTCCTATAACCAGGGTACTTTCTATGCTAGAGACCCACAATAATATATCAATATTGGGGACAAGTTATGAGCCCCCAAGGGATGTTGCATCTATGAGGTATAATAGCACCTACCCTGCTGGGGTCTAAAAATTATACAGAAGTGGATGCACTGCTCAAACATTCAGTTTGGTTTTTTTCTCCCTCCTCAAGAGAATTTCAACTAAAAGTAAAAATTTGTCAAGAAAATGGAAGATTTTGGTGAGATGTCTTCATATTTAATTTGCTATGTAAGAGGCTAATAATTCATATACTGCCTGCTCTTCTGTACATTCACCTGTATCTTTATCCATCTTGCAGCTAAGGATGGATATCCTATCCTTTCCTCAGCTTAGACAGAACAAATAATGTATTACAGATATTTTTAGCTAAAAAAAAGCTGTATTCAACATGAAACTCTTGTGACAAAGCCTCATATGCAGGATTGAATGAATCAACCAAAATCTAGATTCTCTGATGCACTGGAACAGATTAGCCAAACCGAAGAAATGCCGGATGTTAGACATTCGGGGAATAGATGACACTGTTAGGACATGAGTCATCTGCCCTGTTTTATATGTCTACTTCAGTGAGATAAACTACGCTTTAGAACCTAGCAAAGTTCCTGATGATTCAATTTGTTTATTAGAACACCTAAATTTAGGTGCTGATATGTACCTGTAGGTAGGCACCCGTGAACCTAGTGTCTACACTTGCATATCTGCTTTTCTCTAACAGAGCAGGGGCATCCAGACTGAAATCCATCCATGTCCCACCTCCTCCCCAGTTCAGACCATTATGGAATATGATCCAAGGCATGTGATATGTGTCAGCTTTTCATCTGCTTGACTTCTCAGAAATAAAAAAAAGGACCAGCTACATCTACATGCATTGTGGTAAATGAGCAGAGCATGGGGCTGTTCCAGCCCAGCACATGGCAAACTCTAACACTCCTGCAACAGCTTTCCAGTGCCCACAATTAATTTACAACATGATGTATAGATCTTCAGCTTCAACAAACTGCATACATTTAATTACGCAATGACAACCATGTTATTCCCAGAAATATGATCGCCCAGGTTATCCTATTGTTCTCAAACTCACCGTGGACTCACAAACATGGAAAATATTTCCTGTTTCATGTCTTTTTTTCTACAAATTGAAGGTATGTTTGAGATCTGGAATGTGAATTACATGAGCAAAATTTGGTTTGAGCTAGTATTTTTGAAAGTAGAATGAAATACAGGCTAGTGATTCCAAGGGAACCACAACAAAACAACCCAAAAAAGAACTGAAAACACACATCCGTCCCAGTTCACAGCCAATTTCCTTGAGCTTGTCTACAGATTATGTCAAAGCATATAATGATGTGAGAACATGCGAGATGGCACAGTTCCTTTCTTCCCACATAAGTGTTTACCCTGGCTCCAAAATATGCTTCCCCAAATCTACCTCCCTTCTAAATATATTCCCCAAACTTGTAGTACTGACTCCAGAAGAGCTGTCTGGGATCCAGACTTTCTCCCACCCATCTCTACTGCCAGACAGAGAAGAGAGAAATACAAGTGGAGGAAATAAAAGAGGCAAATTTGAATGGTGTTCCACAAATCTCCCTTGTCCATGTCTCCAGGACACATTTCACACTCTCCAAGGGTCTAATAAACATCTTTTATATTAGTCAGTTGTATATTAGCTCCCCTTTGTGGAGCCTGCTTCTCACTTGATCTCCAAGTCAGTGAGCTGCAGAGAAGTTGAAGATGATGTCCTGGAAGAAACGGTCATAGGAGACCAGATTGCAGCTTTGCACCGCAGCTTTGGGCTACAGCATGACTTCTCCTACCTCCCCTTTCCATCCCCCTGAAGCAATGGAGCTGGCAAAGAGAGCCACGTAAAATGCTGTCACAAAACATGGAACAGAGCCTGTAAGCCAGCCCCTAGGTCCCAGCACGAAGAATATGTAGCTTGATAGATCAGACCATTAAAAGCATTACTAATACTCTCAATTCTTACAATTTATAATATTCCCAGGTGAACCTAAATTAAGTTAAAGATTCACATTAAGAATGTAATGGGAAATCCCACTTCACATGCTTAACATTTACTCTCACAGTGGCTTGTTAGAATAAGATACTCCAGGGCAGAGCTCTGCTGATTTATTGCAACTCCCTTCTTACACACCTGAAACTGAAACACGTCTCAGTGCCTAGTCTACTTGTAACTACTATTTTGGTATGGCCTGATAGTATAGACCTAGAGCTCCTGATACTGCCTCCATTTCATCCAATGTGCAATGTAATTATGCCAAGAACTGACTGTTTAATTGGGCTTTGCTTTCTTCTGGCTGATGCAGACAGGCAGCAGAGATACAGGTCCTAGTTTTCAAGACTTTCTGATGCAGCTAGTGAGGCTACCACTTCCATGCATCTCATATCTCACTCACTGCCTCCCTTTCCCTGCCTTGGCAAACACAATCTGGGTTCATCTTCTTTCCAAAACTGGCTCCAAACTCAGAGCCAGGACTCTTCATCACTCTTCATGACTCTTCATGACCCTGCTTCTCCTGTTCCTTCTCACATCTCAGTCTTCCTTTGAAGTCTCTGAATTTAACACTATTATAAACCAAATAGAAATGGTTTATTGCACATGTCTAAAAATAGAATTGCAATCATCTATGCTTCCGTTACTTTAAAACTAAATTTATCAAGAGATTATTCTTCCGTGAGGTTTAGCGCATCAGAAGTCTTATGTTTCAAAGTTCAATCATTTCACAGTTATTTATGAGCAGAAAATCTTATGGATTAATTTTATACAGAAGCACAATCAGCCTGGGGATCAGCTCTTCTTTTGGTGTAAATGGTGAGAGGAAGTCTGAAGCCCATCAAGACAGTTTTGGGCATAATTTTTAATATTGTTTACTATGTTCACAAATAATATGTAGCTCATCACCAATAACATATAAGGCTTACAATTCTGTTTCAGAAAAATTTTCCAAGTAAGAGTTAAGACTCCTATGACTGAGTAAGGAGAGAGAAAAACACTCATATATTTATCTGGGGTTTTTTTATTAGTTTAGTTTCTACATTAGACAGTTCTGTGAGTGCAATTGATTTTGTAGTTTCCTCTGTAGTTTCCAATTAATCATCCTCCCTCTTTGTGAGGATGTTTTACACAAAAACAGGAGACAGGAAAACATTTTAGAATAGGAAAATGTACTTATAAAACCGCAACACTGGCAGAGATATGTAGAAGTGCAGGTTCTGTTTGAAACCATCCTCTAAAGAGGAATAGGGAGCAGTGTTGCCTGCTGTATGTAACAGCTGACTGCAAAATTCCTTTTGAAACTCTATTTCTATAGAAAAATGCTTTCCAATAAGAGAGGCATTTTAGTAAAGAGCACCTACTTTCAGTTACAAATTTCTTTGTGCAACTAAGAAGCTTCCAAACTGAAAAGAGAACAGATTTCTCAGAGAAAATCACATTTTTTTCATGGGAAATAAATAAATACTTTCTCTCCAAGAATTATGGGAAACAGGCCAGAAATCACCCTAATGACATCCCGTTGCTGGTTCTGTCACCGGCTTGGCAACCCTGTTTTGGTGTTTTTAAAGTATATGAAAAAATTGGGGACTTTATGAAGCCATTTTGTTCTCAATATAAAGATGTAATTTAAAATTACTTGGTGACCAGACAAATGATTTCTCTTTAAATCACAGCAGTAAATGTGACAATACATATTCAAAGCGAGGAAAACATGCTTTTCTTCTAAAAGTCACCATTAGAATCTCATGCAAGCATAAAACTTTTGACTGAGTACAAGGATTTTTCTGAGCTCTGAATGAGTAACAATGGGATTATTACAAAAATAAATAAAAGATGAACAAGCTGCCACTTAAGCTATGGATTTCCCACTGAAACAGCTTCAAAACTTTCTTGAAACACAACAAATTAAAAAAAAAAAAAAAAGAGGCAGACAGTAAAGCTCTAACTGATAGCACGAAAATATCAAGCACTTTGATTCAGATTAATAAATAATGATGGCGTGTTATCCAGGAAACAGTGCAATGCCAAGTCTGTTTGATCTCAGACCAACTGTTGGGTAAAAGTATTCTGAAACACTCTCTTGGGCAAATGGGCCAGTTGCATCTCATCTTTGGGACTTTGGTTGTTTAAATGGGGCTTTTATTAAAAGAAGGAGTTTTGTCCTCGAACTTTTATACCGTATCGTCTTCCAAAGGGCAAACCTCAGCTCATGTAGGGGACTGGGGTCATAGGAGTGCAGGAGCTTGGAGCATCCTCTGGTTTTGCCCTTCTACCTCCTAAATTGAAATGGAAGAAATATGAAAAGTAGAAAAGAGGGAGACTCACAAGCCCTGCCCCTTGCATTTCAGGGTTGTTCAAGAAAGCCAGGAAATCATCGTCCCTGCAGCTCCCACAGCTCACACTAAGAGCCGTGAATCCCTGGGAGCATCTCTTCCTCCTCAGCCCTGCACAGCAAGGACCACGGCTGGGAGCATGTGCCAGCCTGGCTTAGGTACACAGGGATGTCAAACATTCAGTGCCACAGCACAAGGAGTGGACAACAAGAGTGAGGGTGGCGGTGCATCCTCAGCACTCCTGAAGCCTTATCCTTAACTGGCCACATGGCTGAGACAGCCTCTCCCCGGCTTCCAGCTACCATATAATCCCCTCCATTGCAAGCCATGGCTCCAAGCCTGAGTCCAATCCCTGAATGACATCCCAAGGCTGCAGATGAAGTCATTGAAGTCCACTTTCAGAGGGCAAAAAGTGCTACCTTCCTCCAGGTCAGTCTGCACAAACCCAACTTCTCTCCAAGACAGTGTTTGTCATCTCCCAGGCAAGCACTTCCATTTCACACCTAACTCTTACAGGAGAGTTATCTCCTTGTCTTTCTCAAAACATCTGAAGTCCCTCTAAGTTTACAAGCATGTGTTGCTCAGGCAGGTGTTTCTGAATTAGTTAATTTATTTTTTTAACATAGTCATTCTCCCCATGACACACTCCACTGGACACATGGCTCTTTCCCTACCAAACAGGGCCTTGGCAGCCTGAGAACTCAGCTGAAAAAAACCCCAAGCACTAATGCAGGAAGCGTTAAGACATCTAATAAATGCTCCAAAGCTCCAGCTTCCAATAAGCATATGAACTATAACAACTGCCAAGAATTATGACTGCATGACATTACATCCAGCTCCTTGCTCTCACTGAAAAGTAAGCATGGGTATCCGATGTGCAGATGGGCAGTACTACACAATCTGCTCTGACTCACAATCTGTGTTTTATTGGATGTTCATAGGTTGTCACAAAGCAAAAGTTTTCATCTCAAGGAAATGTGTGAAGTGTGCAAACAGCTGCTTTATGTTTTGTGTAAAAAAAGGGGCATAAGTGAGTGATCCTGGATTTTCTGTCAGTTTTTGTATGTTCTGAAATGTCTTCCAATCTCTTCCCTACTGCAGAAAATATAATGGACTCTGACTGCTAGTTTTAAATAGAGAAAGGTAACTCACACACTTTTTTTTGTAAGTGAAAGTTAATATCTTTTGAAAATGCTAAACTGATGAACTTCCCTTTGCCACAGAGCATGAGAAGCGACAAGGTATAATCCTTGGAAGGCATGATTGCCAAGATACTCCACTCTAATCTGATGAGATCAACTCTAGCAAAATGAGGATTGTTTTATATTCATAATCCCTGATGTTAGAAAGTGTCACTTTACTGAGTTTGTATTGGGTGTAGGGCTATTGAGATCATTGCATGATCACACCAGTAGCACTTACACTCAGTAGTCATAGCTAATAACAGACAGGTGATGTTTTGGAGACTGTGAATATTAACCTGATTTTAGTCTATCAAAAACTTTTGACACTATTTGCTGTAATTCTGAGTTAGAAGAAAAATATTCTGTGCCTTTTTAAGAATAGTACTGACGTCTCTGCCCTCACATTTCCAAAACTATACCTGATCCAGGATGAGAGATGGGCAAAAGAGGGATACAGAAAGAGTTGTAGGCAGGAATAGTTTGAATTTGGCATCCTCTGAATACAACACCAGCCTTACTATAATGTGGGATCCACAATGAAGATACACTGCCAGCATGAAATCTGCATTCCCCAAACTTCTCTTCTGGAGATGTACTTTAATCATGTTTGCTCTCACTCTGAGTAATATAGCTGTAAGTCTTTGTTGAGACTGCTCAGTTTATCCCCTTGATTTTATAGATGTTGTTCCTTGGTGCAGTTTCTAACAAAAATAGGGAGCATAATTTATTAGAAGTGATGGCATTTTGATTTGTGACCATCAATAAGTCTATAGCCTTCAGATCAAACACCATTATCAAGACGTCCATTGAACTGGAAACAGCATTAGAGAAGAGACAGCTAACTCAGCGTTAATCAAGACTTTCTGTTCTTTCAGTATCTAAATATTGCTATCAGGCTTTCTGGTAATACCAAACCTCTGGCAATTCCAGGCGACCACACACTGATTTATTAAGGTGGTCACGTAGACAGGTGACTTGCGATACTGCACTACAAGGATATCCCAGATTGACAGTTAAGATAATCGTTTCTAGGACCATGCACAGGGTCCAACATTCACATCAGATTTTACATGTCAAAATTCATGAAACGCTGCAAATAAATGAGATCATCTAGTCACAGATTTGTCTCGCTTTACCAGCATCAGAAATTAGACAAGGTACAATGTACATCTGGAGACCAGCCCAGTCTCTTGAACAAGCCCTTTAGTGATCTAGTGAAAATCATCAATGTAACTAGCATGTTTGTTTCTCTGCCTGACCAAAAGGTGTTACCCATTCACAGTCCCAGCCAAAATTTTATTTCAACCAGCCTCTACAGGCTTTTAGATCTGGAGCTCAGCTTGCAGTTGTGTTGGTCAGCTGTAAGAACAGCATCTCCATCAACATTCTGCACAAAGAAATTGCAGGTCTGGCTCTTTCTGCCTTTCTTAATATTTATGTATCTGGTCTGGCAGCGTTCATCATCGGGGTAGCCTTTGTAGGTGCCCCAGAGGGATGAAATAATAGCAATTGCAAAATGAGACACAAGATGAACGGGAATAAGGAGGGTGTAGGGAGCTAGTATGAAGTAGTCTTTCAGAGGTAGGTTATATGAGGCTATGTCTCTAACAGCACTGGAAGAAAAATATGCCACCACAATTTAGCAACAAAAGAAAACAAATCTGAGCTGGTTTCAGCTGGGGGTTGTGGTGGTAAAAGCATTTGGGAGAAACAGAATATACATTGCCAAGGGATCAAGGGCTGGGTCGAGGCATAAAGTACTTTGCAAGGTGTCTAGCAGAATCCCAGAGTTTTCATGGTTGGAAGGGACCTTTGAGATCATCAAGTCCAACCATAAACAAACAAACAAAAAGCAGAACAAGACAAAACCACCAACAACAAAACACCAACCCCACCCACACACACCCCCCAAAACAAAAAACAAAACATAACCACCCACATCCCAAAAACCTCCAGCACAACGACAACCACCACACCCAGCAATCTTGGGGACTACAGCATGCCCTGAAGTGCCACATCTACATGTTTCTTAAATACCTCCAGGGATGGTGACTCCACAGCCTCCCTGGGCAGGCTGTTCCAGTGCCTGACCACCCTCTCAGTAAAGTAATTCTTCCTAATATCTATTCTAAACCTCCCCTGCCACAACCTCATACCTTTGTGCTGCCAACACCCATCCCTCTACAACCTCCTTTCAGGTAGTAGTAAAGGGCAATGAGGTCTCCCCTCAGCCTCCTCTTCTCCAAACTAAACATGCTCAGTTCCCTCAGTATCTCCTCACAGGACTTGTTCTCTAGACTCCTCACCAGCTTGGTGGTTTTCTTCTGGACATGCTCCAGTACTTCGATGTTCTTCTTGTAGTGATGGGCCCAGAACTGAACACAGTACTCAAGGTGAGGCCTCACCAATGCAAAGTACAGGGGCACTATCATTTCCCTACTCCTGCTGGCCACACTATTCCTGATACAAGCCAGGATGATGCTGATCATATTGGCCACCTGGGCACACTGCTGTCTCATGTTAAGCCGGCTGTCCAACACCCCCACATCCTTTTCTGTTGGGCAGTTTTCCAGCCACTCTTCCTCAAGCCTGTATCATTGCCTAGGGTTGTTGTGACCAAAATGTAGGACCCAGCACTTGGCCTTATTGAATGTCATCCCATTGCAATCTTGAGGTATGAGCAGTGACGTGCTCCCAGACGGCACATTGCTCATCCAAGTGTCCCATAAACCAACCCAACAAAAGTAGGGGCAACAACTATCCTCAGCTGCCTCTGGAGAGCCAAATGCCAAAAAGCAGCAGCTCTGCAGTCCCCAGGAGGAGAGGAAATGCCAGACTTCAGCTGGGAAACAGTTTTCTGACACCAAGCCATTTTCAGAGCTTTCTCTGGCTGTGGTGGGGGTCTGTGGGGTTTCCCCCCAGCTGCACACCTGATGCCACCAGGATAAGGGTGTCTTGGTCCTTTCCAGAGAGCGGACTAGCAGATAATGACCCTTTTTTTAGTGTAATGCTTCATTACACTCTCCAGATTAATTCCCTCCTCACAGACTTCTCCAAGAAGCAACTTGGCTAGTTTTTTTCTGCATAGTCAGGGGCTTTAGATTAACACAGACAACAAAGCAAATTACTAATCCTGAAGACTAGGCATGGTACCAAGAATTCCTTCACAATGTTAAGTGCCCAGCTGAGGGGGAAGGGCACTTAAGGGGAAGGAGGGATTTTCAAGTGCGCATAAACTTTCTGAGCCTCTGAGTTGCAGCCCAGCCCCAGAAATTCCTGTTGCTATTTTTCATTCTTTGACAGTAGCAGCCAGAGGCCCTAAATGAAATTACTTTGCTGCTAGATGCTGGGAAAACACACTGTGGACTGAGCGAATGGAAGGGAGGTGAGAAGTTATTTGCAACTTCCACCAGCAAGATGAAGGGATCCCAGCTTTACCCAGCAGCCCATCCTCTGCCTCCTGGTGCAAGAAGTGCAGTTACCTCATGACCCAGAGCAAGACACACTCAGGAGGTCTGAAAGCCCAAGTAAGCACCAGATGAAACCTTTTCCTTGGCAGGTATAAACTTCATCTGCTCTCCACCACCTCAAAAAAAGACATGCTGTCCACCAACTCATCTGAATTCCTCCAAACAGAGTTCAAAACACTGATTTTGAGCCATAAAACTTCTTCTGCTTGAGGGCACTCAGCAGATACTCAAACCAGACCCTCAGCCCTACAGGTACAGGGGGTCTCTTTTCTCTTTTTGGTACTCTCCCCAAGCTGTTTCCTTGAGTTCATTCCCCATCCTGCTCAGGAAAGCTGCCTCATGGGCTTCAGCAGCACTCAGGCATGTTGTGAGAGCTGAGACAACAGGGATGTTGGAGGAGCAGGAAAGGAGGGAGGAGCACTGTAGCCCAGCTGGCTCGCTGGATTTGTGTGCGTGGGCGGCAGGTTCACAACCAGCTATTCTTTTTATTTCTGGATTTGTGTGCCTGCTTGAAAATTTGTACCAGCGTGGCTATATAAACAAGAGCACAGGAAATTGGGCTAGAAATGCCAAGATAACCCAGAACCCCAAATCTTAACCTCGTACCCTTCCTCCACATTTCAAAATCCATCTCCCAGAACATGCCTTTATTTAACCTGAAATTAAATTCCAAGTCTTAATACCTTCACAAGCTTTAACTATTTATCTTCTTGCAGCTGAGGCTGGCTTTCATCCCAGCACCCTTCTCTCTGATGAAAGGTTCCATTAAACCCAGCTCTTTTCCAGCACTCCTCCTGGATCATGGGATCACAATTAACAGAGTTTCCTTTGAGATGTGCCCAGGGATAAAAGGGTCATTGGCTCTGCTGTACACGCAAAGTGACAACCCTTTATCTAGGGACCAAGCACAGCACCTCAAGGACTTCCCCACCTACCAGTGTCTGCAAAAATTACTTATAAGTTGGACTGACAGTTTCTAGACAGCAAAATATTGTCCACTGTGAAAGGTGCCAGTAAAATACATATTTGGGGCTGAGGTGGGTACAGCTTTATATCCCTACTCAACTAAAATATTTCCATGTTCACACCTAGACTTGAGAAGAAGCAGGAAAGTCCTCATAGGACATGGAATGACAAACCTGTTGGCTTGTCTTACAGCCCCTCAACAGACAGTGACTAATCTATGGCAGTTGTCTATGACACTAGACCAGAGTCTTCTGGCAGTTAAATCCTGTTTTGAGCAAGGCTGTGCTTAAATGTGGATAACCTAGAATCACTTCTCATACACACAGGATAAACTTCAGCTGCCGAGAGAGGACTGATACCACATCAGTGAGGTGACCACATTCAGTTTTGTAGGTGTAACATAAACGAACAGTCAGAGCACAGGAGAGTAGCATTGCTGTATGTGCTGCATCACTCATTTGTAAATACTCAGAGCTTCCAGTATTAACTACCACAGATGCTGAAAAAAACAGGATGAACAGAGGACATCGCAGGAGTCCTTGCACTAGATTTTTTCCCTTTTTAGCCTAGTTTTCTGAGGAAACAGGCTTATCCGATCATGCTGTCTGTCTTTTAATCCTCTTTAATAACTTTTGAATCCATTGGCCAATTTCAACCACACTTGAGGAGGAAGTAGACATTTCAGATACACTAAACATCCACTCATCTTATAGAAATGAAGAGCTAAGTAAAATAAATCACTGGTAGCTAGTGCCCCCACTACAGTGCAGTCCCAACCCCTTAACTGTTCTGAGAGAAGGCCATCATCATGTCAATCAGTTTAGGGATGCAAACAAATCCTCAGTTGCAACTTACCCCCAGAAGTGATCAGGAAAAGACTATGTGCTTGGAAGGGCAAGTTAAAGATAAAAGAGCTAGATTCATAGAAACAACACTAAATTAGTTATGGAGTAATAATTCAGAAAGCAAGAGGTGCTTTGTTTTTCCCGTTTTAGAATAACAACATCAGAAAAACAGACTCAATGTGGTTGTGCAGGGATTAATATTATAACATCCTCTCTTACCTTCTTCTGCCTTGAAATAATAAATTCTAAAACTTAGCTCCTGATGCAAGAGGAGGAAACCAACAGTAATCTCACAAATCAGTCCCTTAAAGCAGCACTGTGCAGAACAGTGAGACCATGAAAGCTGTAGAGCCTCCTTGGCTGCATTCAGTCCTCATTTTTGTTCAGGGGTAGTGACCTCATGGAAAGCCTCTGACCAGGGCAGCAAAGCAGCAGTGAAAGCCTCCCCCAGAGTCTGATTGCTGGGCTGAAATCCTACTCTTCTTGAGAGCAGCATATGGTACATGAGAGCTGCAAAAGCAGGCTCTGAATTTACACTCACTTTTAGCTCTATTTCCCTGACTACATGCATCACATCATAGATCTGCACCTAGAAACGGGGCCTAGGTATCTTAACAAGAGATCTTGTCCATGGATGAAGAGTGTGCTGAAAGCCAATTTTAAGCCAGTAGCAAAAATGTGTTCCTGAAGCCATGTGCCCTTGCTACAAATGGATGTAGACAAGCACAGGACTAACAGGACTTTTCCCCACATGGTAAGTTTAACGTGTTTCAAAGCTTCCACCAAAAAAAAAAAAAAAAACAAAAAAAAAAAAGTCAGTCTCAGCTGCTCTGTATCATGAGAAATGGCTGATGACCCCAGCAGACTGGCAGACTGCCTGGCTACCAGCTGTGGTCCGATTTCTAACCCTGCTAAAAACAGAGGTCTGCCAGTGGACACAGCACCACAAAAAGCACAGAAGACAAAGCCTGCCTTCGGATGTGTCTACAAAACTGCTGCCGTGGCCAAAGAGATGCACGCAAGGCTGTAGGCAACGCATCGGGCAGCTGGGCTCTCTTCACTGTGGCTAGCAATGACCTGGCATCCTGGAAGTCAGTAGGAAAACTCAACCCTGGATTCTGCCTGGAGGGCAAGAAGTTCAAAGAACTCCAGATTGGCATGTGTCCAGACTGAGAGGAGCATTTAACTGGGTGCCTGTAAGAGGCATTTCAGACATTCCCATAAAAATGCCATTTCCATGTAAGTCCTACACAGACAGGCTTGCTCTGCTCCTCTCCCAGTCAAGGAATGCAGCAATTATGCCCACAATGGGAGGTCAACTTCCTGCTCAACAGCCAAGCTGCTTTCCCATCAGTCAAGCTCTGGTTCTGGAGGTCTCACCTCAAAATCGGTGTCTGACACACAAACCAGAGCTGCTGGCTTTGAAAATCGGAAGGACAAGGTACAGTTTAGGTACCTGGGAGGCCCAACTGAATTTGATGGAATTGCTTTTTGTGGGCTGGTCAGTGGAGGCCTAAAAGATCAGTCTCTGTGGTTTCTAGGTACCTCGTCTCTGTCCATCACTCCTTCCTGCATAGGCATTCCCAAGCAGCCTGTACACACTCTTCTGACATATAAATCCATAATTATTAACAAGTTTGTGATATTCAAAATCAAATCTGCCCTACTCATCTTTGGGATTCATCTTCATGTCCTGCAAGTCTTGTCTTGAAGGCAGCTTCAAGGTAACCATCAGAAAGCAAGGTCATTCAAACAAATTTTTTCCCCACAGGACAGTTCACCTAATTGTTTTTCCTTTGTTACTCTCATCTCTATATTCCTTTATCTTGTGAACAGCTTTGTTTGGGCAAAGATGCTGAGAAAAATCTTGGTTGCAAAGTTATATTCATCTTGGCTACATAGTTCCACCAATGAAAGACAACAGCACTCTATTTTGCAATCCTTTTCCAGAAGATGCAGCTCACTTGTCTCCCTGCTCATCCAGTTCCTGGAACAGACCAGGAACCTTTATTTTACCTCAGGTGATTTTACCTCAAATAAGATAAATCAAAGTGATGTCCAGCAGAGAACTACTGTTGAGTGCTTTTAACAGGAGTAATGTGGGATTTCTTCATCCTCATCTTACTCTTTCCAGCATGTGTCCTCTGGGATGGGTGATTACTTCTGACTGTGCTGTAGAGAAGTGCCTTTCATTTGTTTCAGGTATTCAGAGGACTGTACATCCCTTCATAAAAGTTCTCACCAAGTTCATTCAGGTCTATTGCAACAACTTGGGACCACCTTTTAAAGCTGTTTTGTCAAGAATCAAGTGAACTGCAATAAGAGTATATCTAGCTTCTCAACTAACCAGACCACCAGAGTGCATTACATTGCTAATTCACTCCCATGTGTCATTTGGTCTGAAAGTCCTTAGCAACAAACTCAAAGAAAGGTTTGAGCCCCAGTTGTACCACTGGTCTGTGATGGAACCGAGCTATGTCTGTAGGACAGATTCTGCATCAGGAATTCAGCCATATTGGGAAACTCATCTTGCCTCCATCCTGGATGAGTTCAGAGTAAGACAAATAATGCCCTTCTATTTGCTTGCAGCTGAATGCAGGTTTCTCCTTAGACTAATCTTGGAGCTGCCATTTGGGATCTGAAGACAGCTACTGCTGTGCCCTGCCCAATCCTGGAATAAAGACTGGTCCTATCTTAACTACACCAAAGTCAACTTCAACTGTAAGGTGATAGTCCTCATTTAAATACTCTTAGCAAAACAGTAGATAATACTACCAACTTGTGGCTTTACTTAGCACTTGGGCTTGATGAACACCTAGTCCAGAGGAGGTGGGAGACAACGTGCGACCCCAATTCATGTCTTCACCATTTCCCCTACTTGCTAAACAGTTGTACATTTATGCAGGCTGTAACTGGTGCCTAGTTTATGTGCCAACGGGAGCCACAGCTCCCTGTGCTCACTGGTTTATTGCTAATGCAACAAATAGCCTTGGGTGTGCAGTATTTGTTGTGACAAGCTGGAAGAAGTCCATGCGTCAGATGATGAAGTTGTTCTTGCTACAAGCAGGTACAATTGTCTTTTCTGCTGAACTGGCAGTACCCCTTCTTCTCCTTTTGCTCTTAACTTTTTTCCCCTTTTTGTCTACTTTTTAAAATATTTTACAGATGTTGTACGCTCTCGGACACATTTTCAGCAGTTTTGTTGAGTCTGCGTTTTTAGAGTCTATACAGGGCTAGGATCAGGGTTAGAGCTACTCATGCCAATACACTTTGAATGCTCTGTTATTCCTACAGCATAACCTCAACACGTATGGCAAATTCTACTCAGACAAAAAGCTAGGTAGGCCCCTACTAGAGGTCCATTTCAAGGACTGAAGAGCATCATAGATCTTGGCTGAAAAAATCAGCATTCCCTTTTTTGGGGTTTGATCACCTAAGCAGCAAATTCAGCTATCCTACTTCAGCAAAGCATATGGTGGGAATACAGATACTCTTGGTTCACATGGCACCAGCGCAGAGACAGAGGCACCTCCAGGTAATGTTTGAGGTCATAGAAGAGCACTGCCATACAAGTCATGTTCTCTCTATACACCTGATTAACTGTGTCACACAAGCTCACACACAGTTCCTGTTCACAAAAAAAGCCTAAATCCAGTGCTGTCACTTTGTCTCTTGGGAGGTGCTCTTGCATAGAAGGAAGCAAAAGCAAGGCAATGGTGAATGTTCTCCTAAGCAGAATTTGAGGCAGGAGTGGGAAGGGTTTGGAGAAAAAAAAATAAAAGTGATGATGACACAAACTCTGAGGAGCTAAGGATCCTTCATCATGCCCCTGGGACTGGAAGGTACATGCTTGGGCTGTCTGTGAAGTTTTGCGGAGATGGTCCAACAATTCATTTGCTAGTGTAGGGTGCAGGGCTAACTCTATGGTGTGCAGTTTCTACAGGACTTTGGGCATGCAGTTTGCCCTTAATTTTGCCTCTGTAAAATGAGAAAGAATGTGCTCCAATGGTGGAAGGATGTTGTCTAAATAAATACAGGGGAATTTTGGTGTTTTTCTTTTTTCCCCAAGTATTTTGTTTTTAGTTTATTGAGATTCAGTCCCTTGATTTACCAGCCTAGTTTGGCACTGTTGCCACATGGCCAGGCACCTCATTCAGACGACTCAAAAGCACCCAAGGCAAACATCACAGAATGATCTCCACCTCCCATTCTCAAGCAGACAGAGGCTCTCCTCCCTGGAGACGTGGCTCTCTCCACCAAAATTATGATTCCTTTTGCCTCAGCTGCTGTAGCCTTTTCTCTAGAGGATGTCTCAGCCCAGCTCAAGATTCCTTGAGGCTGGTTGAACTGACAGCAACTGCAGAGCTTCCCAGTCCAACTGGATCAATCTTTGAGAAGCTCTGTTTGTCCCTCACTCTAGCCCCACGGAGAGTCTGTCACCCATTATCCCCACCCAGAGACACAATTGAAGTGTCACAGACAGTAAAAGCCAGGAAAGGTGTTTGGATGATCAAATTCCTGCCCTTAAAAATACATTTAAAAATACTGGCAAGTAACATGTATGAGTACCTGCTTTGACTTAAAGCTAAACAAATGTGCTTGGACTTACAACACCGAACAGTAAAATCCCATTGTCTTCCAAAGCTTGTACCTCCATAATACAAAATTTTTGTCATTTCCAATTTGAAATTGCCACTTTGGTAACAAAGTCCTTAGGTTTTCAAAACACAGACAAAATCCCTGTGAGTTATTCAGGCATGAAAGTCTCCATTTACCAAAAGAAGATTTTCTTTATATGTGTTTAACCATCTCAGAAAGAAACTGGCCTCACAACCAAGATCTTATTGCCTGAATCAGTATCTTAAACATGGGAGGAAAAAAAGGTAGAAAATTGTACCAAATGTAAAATGCTGTTAACTGTCAAGAAGCCATAGAAAGCAAAATAAACAGCAAATACTCAACAGCTTTAGCATTTTGAGGCTGTAGAATGGGAAAGAATGTCAAAACTAACAACACCAAAACACATAAAACATATTATATATTAATAAATATATCTCTGTGGTAAATGTTTAAAAGGCTACAGATAATGTTAAGAGCCATTATTTTGGCCATGGGAACAATTATAAGGCATGGGAACAATTATAAGGTGGTTCTGGTGATGGGTCAAGGTGAATGAGAGCTCTTTCTCTCACCACCACTCTCCGCATGTTCCTCCACTTTCCTCTACCTCATTCTTCCTCTCCTACATGAAGTCTCAATGCATCAGAAGAAGAAGGTGGGATGGAGTAGAACATCTGTGGTTGCAAGACTCCTGGACTGAGTGGTGCAGGGGATGGTGAGACCATCCTTTGTCTATTTCTGATCTGGTTGCTGTCAGGTTTGCCATTAGCAGCAGCAGGAGGTGACTCACTCACTGCTCACCAAATCCCCTGCACACCAATGCTTGGACTGCAACACTCTGCACACACACGCTGAGTCCACAATGGAGTAAAAAGGAACACATGGCCTCATACTGTGATGGGGAACCACAGAGGTGTCCCTTTTTCCAGCCCCTTCCTGGCATGCCTCAATACTTTGCAGGATCCAGACTGCCACAACATAAGGTAGAGCAGGCTGCTGGCATAATCCTCCCAGCACACAGCGGTGCAATAAACCAGCTTTCCCAGTCTGGGGGGCGGGGGGGTGTCATGCTGAGCACACCTAGGTCATGCAGTGCAGAGCCCCATTAGAGATCCCTGGACCAGCTCCAAATGAGTAAAAGCATCCACAGCAAGCAGCACGCAACGATACTAGGTCAGGTCCTAGAAGCAATAAAACCACATTAGCAGCATGTAAAACTATGCTAAGTAGCCTCTCCGGTTGTGCCCTGAAAAAAAATAGCCTGCTCTGGTAGCTCTTTACTGCAACCACTTAGATGAGTGACTGTGATCCTTAAGATGCACAGCAAAAGCTCTCGGAGCATGGACTGCCCCTTGGGCACAGCGGGATGGTAAGGGATGATATGGACCCTTGACAACTCATACAATCATCCACAGAGAGATACCACTGTGTTTGCAGCAGCACTTCCTTGTGCTTGGTGTATGGCTACCTGGTAAAAAAGCCTGGGGCAAAAGACTTTGGGACGCTGGAAGGACCGATGTCTCCTTGGGGCATTCCTTTGACCAAGAGCAGAGGAACCTGGGCTTCTTCTGAAGCGAAGGAGGAGGCACTTGAGCCCAAGAGTAAGATTTAGAAATTCTCAAAACTAAAAATACTCTACCTCTCCATAAAGCCAGTGAAGCACAGCTCCCCCACAAAGCCAACCTCATCATTACTAGTATTGCTCTCAGGCTACATAAGAAAGGTAGATGGTCCCTGCCACAAGGTGCTTACAAAAAGCCTAAATTCTTTACACAGAACCCATGTTTCTCTCAAGGGACACCATCCTACAGCTGAAACCAGGATGAAAGGGAACCCAGCAGATATTGCACTTCTGTTACACGTTTTCCCAGCAAATAACTGATTAAAGTTTGCATTCTGAATGTAGCTACGGTGTAGGCTTATGAAAAAATCTTCTCATTTGAAAGTCATTTTCGTCCCCTGCATCTAGGACAGTCAGCAGCATGAAGCAGAAAATAATAATAAATAAATAAATATGCATCAGCCCAGAGTTCAGGTTCAGTCAAAGCCAGAAGGTCTTGTGTCTCTCACTAAAGGACCCCAGTATCAGAGGGTTTGAAGGACTGAATCCTGATACTTTCAGTAAATGCAAGAAAATCTCACTGGCTTGTAGGGATTCAGTCATGATTTGGGAAGTTGTCCTTCCTCCTCATAATCCTCAATGTTTGGCTCATTTACCCAGTGCTGTAGTTCACCACCCAGCCTGGGCTTCCCCACAGAGCAGAGAGCTTCTCCTGAAGTCCTGGGTATTTCAGCCCAGCAAGAGCATGATGAGGACACTACTCACTATTCCAAGGATGCTGCTTTGTTGCAGTCTCCAGGGTGAGATGAAGTGAGAGAGGAGCAATTTACTGCCTGGGTGCAGAAAGACAGTGGCTGTAGGATGATGACTCTGTTTTTGACCCTGATGACTCTGTTTTTGACCCTGATGACTCTGTTTTTGGCTGGTATCATTTTCCTATGCCCCATTTATGTGTGTGCTGTTAGCAGAAACACAGAAGAAGGTGGCGTGATGTTGCAACCACATTTCATGGGGCAAAAAAGACCACAACTGCAGTTGCCATCAAATGATATGATGTGGGAACATTTACCAGACAGCTCTGTATTAATGGCTGGGAGATGGTAGCCCTCCTTAGCCTTTATTAAAAGGGATGCATGAAGGTTTGTTGATGTGACACAGATCTGTTTTGCTGAGGCTTTTTCTGCAGAGCAGGGATTTCACCCTTAATGAGATGTTGGGGGCTTTTCCCTCTCCTAGTTTCCCAGCTCTCTCCCACTACCCACTGCATCGCCCCCAAATCCCATGTTGGCCACATAGAGTTGAGACTGTACAGTCATTCTCCATGGGCACCGAAGGGCTCAAAAAAGTTTCTACTTCCTATTCTGTCAACAAAATGTCTTTCACAGTGCAAAAAAAGAAATGCTGCACATACTCCATAGTGCAAAAAGCTTAAAAAAAAATAAAAGGATGCCAAGAATAATACATGTAACTCAAATGCCAGTGATAGAGTAGAAAGACACAGTGAAAAAACTGTAGCTAGAGACATTGCTGGCCTTTTTAAGGACAAGAAGGAACTTTTCAAATACGTAAGGAACAAAATGTATCCTGTAAGGACTGTCAGGCACACCACCACATAAAGGGCAGAAATGTTCAATACATATTTCTGTTCCGTACTTGGGAAAACTCCACATGACAGAGCAATAATATGCTGAGAATGACATTCTTTCCAATTTAAGAGCGATAAAGAAGTACAACATACACCAGCTTCTTTAGCGAGACTTCAAAATCAACAAGTTGGAATAATCGCACCCAAGTGTTATTACAGACTTGGCCAAGATGTAGTCTGAATATCAAGGTTGCTTTCCTAGGTATTGGGACACTGTTGTAAAACTCCAGAAGGAAGTAATGGTTGTGGCAGCATGTTATAGGGATAAAGAGGAAGATCTGAGTGGCTGCTGGCCTCTGCTTTCTGGGCAGAAGAGCGGAATAGCTGATGCAGGGCTCTGTTAATCAGGGCCTCATGGACAGTAATATAATTTGATGGGAACATTACCCCTGTAGAGCATTTAACTTCTGACATCCAAAATGCAAGGGTTACGGTGATAAATTAGAATGGTTTAAGCAAGTATCACTGAGGAGAATTACGGGCTGGAAAACAGGGGCATAGTAAATGCTGCAGAGAGCTCAGTCATACCAAAGAGAGAGTAAAGGGATTAACTGATCACTGTACCAGCACCCTTGGACAAACACAGCTACAATAATACTACTATACACATTACAGAGTACTTTGTAGACCCTCAGACTAAGATAGAACAAATCTAGTGGCCAGGAACTGGAACAAAAGAAACATAAATTAGGTGTAAAGTGCACACTTTTAAGAAAATAATTTGACCATGATTTACCAAAGACTGATAATGTACCAAAGACTGAAGGATGGAAAATCCATCCCCCCCAATTCCTGTTTGTTATGCTGTAGTTCAAACAAGAACCACCTACAGGGATCACAGTTTTACTTTATGGTTTTACAATTTAAATAATTTAAATTATGTTGACTTACAATTTAAAATATGGGACCAAGCCTAAATTTTATAGTCTTTTTTTTTTTTTTTCTTTTTTCATCCCCACTGCCAGATGAACACAAAGGCACAAGCCAAAATCCCATTCTTGGGCTTCAAAACACAGTATGACATAGTGTGTGTGCATGGAGCTTTGGTATAAAATGTGATAGGAGGGACAAGAAAGCTATCCAGTTGAAAATAAACAGGTGCAACAGGGGAAAAAAAACCAAACACAAAAAAAAACCCCAAATAAAAATATTACTGCAGATCTAGACAGGCTCGGGTTCCCCTCACTGCAGAGAGATGGCTTAAATCTATGTTCCTTTTCTGCTCCAGCCCCTGCCGCAACTCGGCTGCCATCGGGGCTGTGTTACAGCCAGGCGAGCGTCACCCTGCGACACCACCTAATTGGCACCCAGCCTGCCAGGGAGTGGGAGATAGTTGGCCTAAAAATAGGCAGCTCTCTGTTTTGGCTCTCCCCTCCCTCCATCCCCCCGTAAAGGCACAGGGCTGGCTGTCCAGGGAAAAATATCCAGAAAAGCAGCAGCCTGAGTGGAGGGAGCCGTGTGATATTTTTTGGAGATGGAGGAATGGGACGGGGTGCTATGGGGCTGATGTTGAGCATCGTGCAGTGAGTCTCTGCCTGACCTCCTGCTTCTGGGAAAGAGTGTTTTCCACCACCTTTAGCACAGGAGCTGCAACCCGAGTCGTTCCCCCCAGCCTCGCTGGAGGTGCGGGGACAGAGCGGAGCCACACAGCCCGTCCCTGCCCTCCAGGATGCTGTCCCCAGCCGACCCAGAGCCAAAACAAGGCAGCTGAGCTTGGCTCTCCTGGCAGCTCCCCCATTGTTCCCTCCTTGGAAACTCTCCCCAGCCATCCTGTTATCCTGTGGAGGCCTTTGCTTCAACAAATTTATGTGTGATTTCCTATTCAAGGAACCAGCATTTCCAGGCAGCAAGGTCTCACAGGACCATTTTTAATAGGAATTTCGTTGACGCTGAAGAACCTCGTAGGACTTTGATGAACACTTGAACTTTAGTCTGACATTTAAGTGCCTAAAACTCTGTATGAAGCCCAAATTAAGAGATCTTATCCTCTGCTATTGATGCTTTCTCTTGTATGCAGCTCTGAAAAGCTCCTAAACATCAGTAACAACCCAGAAAGCATTGGTTCTGCTTTTAACTGGATACGACAAGCCAAAATCAATTAGAGATTGATCTCAATTATGCTTTTCTTTAATTTATTTTTACTGTGCAGTTCAGTAACCAAAGTGAAGAACTGCAATCAATGAAGCTAACTCACTTTTTCACATAAGCCATTGCCTAGATTAAGACGTTTTGCAAAGTTTCTCAAGCTCGTAAAGGCAGGCAACTGTGTAAATAATGTGACTTATTGAATTCTGTGGAGTGCTCTAACAGCAAGAGTGATGGGTAGCCTAATGCATTGTGTAGTTGCTATAAGCAATAATCTCCCATGCTAATCACAACTTTCACATTCATTACCGTTATAGGAACCTCCTGGAAAAAATCACGTACCAGGGAATCATTCAAACATATTCAAAGCTAGTTATGACTATAAAACCAGCTTTCAAACTGGGCATTGGGAAGCAAACATCCAACATATTTTACATCCCATGGACCTAAACGTGTGAGGTGCTGCTTGTTGAGTCCTGCTTTCAGCCATGTAGTCCTGCAATTGTGTGTGTTCAGCTGCCACAATTTGAAATGGGCCTGAAGTGGTGGTGCTTGGCATTCAAAGTGGGTTCCTGGTCCCCTGGAGTGAGAGGAGAAAACGCCTTTGCAAGAGCACTCCTCCACATATCACTGCTCAGCTTCATTTCTGCCTGAGCAGGACTTTGAGTTAACACTGAGGAGGGATAACTTGACCGACTCACAAAAGTTAAGACCACCCTCAGGGACCATCTCACCATAAAACCAGTACAGGTAGCACAATCCCCACCTTGGAAAATAAACCTGTCATCAAACACAAGGCTGATGGGGCTGGTTCTGGGTGACTGTATGGCTAGTTAGAGACACTCACTGCTTTACAAAGCCAGGGATGAGGTTGAAAATGAAGGTGCCCAAGGGGAGTGCATAGGATGAAGAACCTCATTGAAAGGGCTTGCCCAAACACAAGGAAATACCTTCTGCGTTTTGGGGCATGAGGGTGCTGGAGCTGATGGGGACAATGCTGATGGTCCTTGCAAAGCATGTTTTAAAACACCTTCCTCCTGGTCCTGACAGACAAGCAGCCCTCCAAAATCATCTCTTGAAGAGAGATTAAACTTCTTAGCTAGGCCACCCAGTGTAAACCTAATCAAGGGCACTATCTTGCCACAAATATATACCATTTTCAGTACTGGGTGTGCACATGCCTGTGTTTTCCCTGGTTCCTTGTGACCTTATAAACTCAAAAATAACGACACATGCAATTCTGTTCTGCTTCTTTCCTCCTAGAGAAGGTTTGGCCAGCAAGGACAGTGTAGAGAACTGGGCACAGCTCATTACATGCCTCTGCACTGGATCTGCCTGTGACAACCTCGTGATGTTTCACGGCCTTGTGCCATCATGATTTATCATTTGGGGTCAGACGAGCTTGTTTCAGTTTATCAAGAGAAAAGGCAGCCAGCACACATGCATGTCTCTCTCCCAGTAGAAAGATGACTATATACCAATTATTAGCTTAGAAAGCACACCTGGCCATAAACACCCTACACTATATATTGGGGGAAAAAATCCCACATTTTGAGCTGCAACCAACTACAGAGTGGGGGTTTGAGCTACCGGAGAAGGCAAAGGCTGTTGCAGAGTGGGGCGAGGAGGAGGAGGGGCCTGAAGGTGGCTCTCGGCCACCACCATGCTCTTTGATCCCGGGGCCATGCTGGCCACTAGCCAGTCCCTCCTGTGGGCTGAATTAATCTGTGCTGGACACGGGTGCCTCCCCAGAGGCTTGGTGGCAGCTGGGGATTACCGGGGTCAGGGACACTCTCCATTTTCCCTTCCTCTTACCACTTGCAGCGATGGTCAGGGCAAGGTCTAGAGGAGAAATAGCTGCAGCTTTGCTGCAACGATGCAGACGTAGGGGGTCTCTTCAACTTATCCCCTGCCACCGCCCATCCCAGTTTGCACCAGCTCCTTGCAACAGCTGGGCACACACGTCCCATGTGACACCACAAATATGCCAATGCCTGGTAAAATGGGGAGAATGCAACTGGTGGAGCTGGAAATGGCATTTTCAAGATCATTGCTTTGCTCCTGATTTGTTTTTATATATGTATATATATAAATATATATATAATTTTTTTATATAATGATATATAAAAATTATATATATGTGCATATTTATGTTTGTTAATCCATATCTGATGCACACCAGTGATCAGCAGTGCCAGTATGGTCAAACATCCCCCACGTATGCAGGGAGGCCCAGCTGTAACAGTGCCTGGGAGAGGATTTGAGCAGAGGGAGGGCCATGTTCCCCTGGGACATCATCTTTGCCTCCCTTTCACCTCCTCCAGTCTTTTGACAGGACCACAGGCTCTCTCACAGCTGAGGGCAGAAACCCCAGGGCTTTTTTTCCCCAGTAACCTGTAAAACTACACAAGTCAAGACTTCACCTGGCATTACCTGACCTCATGAACCTGGTTGAGGTAGGTTAAGCAGTCACTGGCCTGGCAATGGGACACTAAACATAAAATACGATACAATATAATACAGTATGGTATAACACAATAAAAATACTGTGGACAGCCTGTATTACCTGAGTAATCTGTGTCCCTGTGGATCTCTGGTGGATTCACTGCTGTGTAGTAGGGTGGCTGAGTCACCTTACAGTCACTTTTTTTATGTATGACACTCCTTTGAGTCTCTCTGGTCTCTATCCAGGAACATCCTTTGACAGCACTTGCAAAACCCAAATATTTTTTAGGCCTCAACCTCTGAATCAAATTGTCCAGTGCGTTCAAAAAGTACGGAATAGGAGAAATGCATAATGACAGTTATAGTAAACCCACTGAAAAACCAAGCAACAAGAGACAATTTTTTTATCTCTTGCCCAATGAATGACTATACAGAAAATTAGAATTTCACATGCAACAAAGCAATTACGTTATTTTGTTCCTGTATTTAACCACTCCAAACACCAAAGGGATACAAAAGACATTACATCTGGCATAAGAGTTAATAAAAAAACACCCAAAAGACAGCTTTAGAAAGTTCCATGGAGGGAATGATATTTCAAAACGTAATACCGTATCCAAAGGTACAGCTCCTCAAAAGGAGCTTTGCCTTTGGCTTCACCGGGATCTGGATCAGGCCTTTAAAACACTTCTGGAAATGTTCCAGAAAACTTATTTCAGCCACATTTAAGCTCTGTGCTTTGCAGCTCCTCAGTAATTTTCATTGTTAGTGTTAAACTGTCCAGGGGACTTTTAGGCTCGTAAACAAATCCTCCATCTCCCTTATGTTGTTTTTACATTGACGCTGCATCACTGACTTCAATAAACACTCTCCTGATTCACCCTGTTACGAGACAGCAAGCAGAATTAGGCACCAGAGATGTGTCTAAAAGCTTTGGTTTCAGGTTTTGAACATCACTTTAGCTAATTAATAAACAAAACAAATAAACAAAAAAACAAAACAAACCCACAGCCCATAATCTTTAAATATTTTCAGACCATAACCTCATATTCAGCCACTTCTTCTGTTCCTAGGAGTTTAGAATCAACAGGACTTTTTTTAATTGTTATTGGTCTTATTATTTTAGGGGTCTTTTTTCTTTTTTTGCTATTCTACATATTTCTTAAAGAAAAGTAAAGTAATGTGTGACTTAGTGCAGTGTTTCTAGGTTCTTTCTGGCCTGCCCCGAGAAGCAGCTAAAAAGCAGAGAGCTTCACCGAGTCCTAACTATTGAGCTCACAACACAGAGCAAAACCTGCCCAGCAGCACTCAGGTTTCCCAAAATGGGAAAAATACGGGGGAAACTGGAGGAATCTTTTAAGGAAAAAGAACAACATTTTGCAGATCTAACAGCACATGAGGACCAGTGCTGTATTTCATAGCTAAAGGAGGAAGCAAGTTCTCCAAGGCATCCTGGGCAGCCAGAAAGACATCTATACACCTTCCAGATGCTTGTTGAGACACTGCATGGTCATGACAAAAGTTTTGGGGGGGCAACAAGTTTTGGCAACTTCATAGAAACACAAACCCAAGCAAAATTCGAGCAAAATTTCCACTAAAGGCAAAGGAACCCAAGAACTCAGAGACTTTTCTAGGAAAGTTTCTACCTCGATTTCATCTTCCCAAGAAAAATTCAGAGCCTCTGTTCAAAATGGCCTGAACACAGCAGGAAAAGGAACACAGTGGACCTATAGGAAATTTGTTCTAGACTAAAGAACTTAAAGTTCCTTAGCTTAAGTACTATTTGAGATGTATCAAGAAAGGATGGGACAAAGGAGAAAAGCACAGAGAAAATTTATTCTGCCTTTTTCCTCCCATATTCATATGATGACTCCTTTTTTTCCTCTTCCTTTTATCTATGACGTATGGTTTCATAACAACTATTTACTTTTCTCTCTTTATCTAACAGCTGTCTGCTGAGAAAGATGGAAAAACAAACTAAACATGTAAAAATTGAGAGAAACTATTCATATGTGATACATAATTGCATGCTATATTTAAATCTTTGTACATTATCTTTCAAATTGTATTTAGTTTCAACAGGAGGTGAAAAAAATCCCTCTTGCTTTCTAAAATTAGCGACAGAATTTGTATATTGTTTTCAAATACAACTGCTCTTCCACAGAAACTTTTGCCAGGGAACAATTAATGGCTGGAGACAGGGAATCTGACTACATCAGATGTACTTTGACATCGGCCCACTAGCTGTCACCTACAGCAAAAAAATAAGGGGAAGTCCTCAGGGAAAGGGCTGCACAAATCTGGATTAGCTCTGCCAAAGTCAAACAAAATCGATCTGGATTTACGCCGGTGGAGCCGAGAGCAGGATTCATCCCTCTGTTTGACGGACACAGGGGGGAAAACAGCAACGAGGACTTCAGCAAACTGGGGGAACTTTGCCATGCACCACAACTTCCAAGGGGTTATTTCCCAAGAGACACACAGAACATGCCAGCAGCAGCCCCGGCCCTCACATGAATGAGAATTACACGCACGCATCGAGGGAGATTAGACCTCTCAACGTGAAACACTGTTGAAAAGAGATAAAGAGGAGGAAAAAAAAACAACACAAACCAAAACCATTCTTAAGATACTTGCAGTGTTTTCCAGACCCTCTTGCTACAGACACCGCTGGCAACACCTCTGGCCCCTCTGGCAGCACAGGGACCCTGCATAGCTTGATATTGGAGGCTGGAAATTGGGTTGGGGAAGCAACAGAGACGATGTGCTCAGCCCCAGGGAGGGAGAGAGAACGGCTGCGTCATGCGGTCACGCTGGCTGTACTAATATGGGGAGCAGCGGTGGCCAGAAATCCCCGTCCGGAAGGAAAGGACAACCCCTGTAAGAGGAGAGTCAGCACGGAAGAGCGAAGTCGGGTGCAGACGTACAGTCTTGGGGGGCTTTGGGGAGATTAGAACTTCCGCAAGCCAAGAGGACGGCACCGATGGCTGCGTCCGACATGGCAGGGAGAGGAACAGGCTTTGGCGCATGGGGGTCCCTTCCCCGCAGCACCCAGCTCCATTAAGCACAGCATAATTACCCTGTTATAATCAGGCAGGTATTTTAAAGAGGCTTTAGTGTGATTTTATAATTGTGCATTATGTAACAGCTACTTATGTGTCAGGCCTCAGACAACACTAAATGCCAGTCTACAGGTCAGTCCGTAATACTTTTATGGTGTGTTTCAGAGCACTTCAGTCTGGGCTGAAACCCTCCTGTTATTTCGACCTCCCATTCCAGCCCTAGCCCCCATCCAGGGGCTTCGGAGGAGGCATCCTCAGCTTCCTCCCATCGCCAAAAAACTCCCTCCAATATTTCTCCCCCAAGTTCTGTGGCTACATCACAAGGAAAAACAGAAACTTCAACATAGAGTCTCCCCTCTTAATGAGCTTTACACAATGGTGAGGGGTTTTCTTGTTTATTTAATCACCACTTTTTTTAAAGTTCATGTTTTTTCTGGATTCCCAGGGGCTGTATCTGCCCTTGTACAACCCGGCAGCAGAGATGCTCCTGGGACAACTGAAATGGTCTGGCAGCAGGGCATAAAATCTAAGCTGGCTCCTGCAGGGGTGAATTTTTGCTCACGTAAAATCACTAGAAACAATCCCTCTTTTGCCATCTTGTTTTGATTACTCAGGACCAAGGTTCTGTAAAGCTTGTCAGACCCTTTTCAGCATGCTGTAAGCCAGCCAGGAGGAATGGTGGCATATTCAGCCACTGAGACACTAACAAACCTGTCCATTCTTTGGACAAAGTGACCGTTCATTATGAGAAGAAAAAGAATCTTGGAAAAATCACTTTATAAATAATACAGTCTTGGAGAATGGATTTTGGCCTAAAAACTTATTAATCTATCTCCAGCTAATGGGTCTTGAAAGATTTGACCACAGTTAAGTTTTTCCATAATGTCTTATTGCTGAGATTTTTCAAGTTTCTCTAAAGCCTCTAAAAGCAACAACAAAAACCCCCAGAAGTCCCCCCTCAAAGCCTGGTTTACTTGCCAATATCAGCCTGAAAATGCCATGAATATGGAGAGAAACTCCTTGCTTCTAACACATACACCTTACTCCTGCCCAGGGTCTGCGTTCAGTTACCAAACTTTTATGCACTTAAACATGAAACCGACATCAGCAAAACTTTTTAAATAATGCATACTAATCCCAGAGTTGGATTAAAATTAGCAAAGCACAAATTGCAGATTTATTTCATATTACAACCTGGATGCAGAGCCATTTTAGTACTTTAGGAATACAGCAAGCTTTAAAAAGGATCTATAACCTGTTGGTAGGGCTCTCTGCATTGCAGTATGAAACCTCTTTGGCAGAAGTTTGTGAACCAGGAAAGCTCAATTCAAGCTGAAAATTGAAATAAATAATTGGGTAAAGAATGGACTTAATTTTTCCAAGATAGAAAGAAAGTCCTGTTTTAAAATAAAATGCAAGAAGGCAAAGGGAAAACTCAAGACTTAACAGAATTTTTAATTTTTCCATACGTTTTGGTACAACGTTATTATTTGATGTGTGATATCTCTGTATTTAAAAAGCTCTTGCAATTTTATGATAAAAATAAAAAAATCAAGCCACTTTTGTCATGCAGAATTTTGATTAAAAAAGGCTTTGTTCATTACAAAGGGTGGGGAGGCATGTTTTTGCCCTGAAAGCTAAGGGATCTTTTGACATCAATGAAAATTTTGCACACCAAAGACTCTCAAGGTGACCTCCTCTCAGGAGGCCAAGCTGCACCTCCTCAAATCTGGGCATGTTAGTAGAGAGGGAAATTTTGTGGTTCATTTGACAACTTTCCTGGGGATACACATCCACCAACTGGGATTGGTAAGAGACCCAAAAAGACGGGGTACAAACGGCGATCGTGAGTGCCAGCACTACATTCACTTCACAAACCCAATGTGTCCACCCTGTCCTCAACCTGCTTAGGGACTGGGATGGGGGATAACTTTGCTAAATATCTCCTCATTCTTCTCCCAGGCTGAACTCTGGGATCTAATTCACTGCAACTGAGCAGCCCAGAGCTGGTCCAGTAACAGCATCCCGGAACAAGTGGGAAATAAACGAGGAAGCATTATTTATCTAAGGGAGAGAAGGTACATTTGTAAGAGTGACCATAACACTTGCAGCTAAACTTAAAGGCAGTCACTGTCTGGATAACGGAACAAAAAGATCTCTTCCACAGCAAACTTTGTGAACTACCTGCATCTCTTCGGTGACACAAAAACTGCAAGAAGGAGAGAGGAGTTAGGGACATTCCAGTTCTGGAAAAGTTTTCTTTTCCTCATTATTAGTAACTCTAATTACTTTGAAAGAAGAGCAATGAGATAAATCCTGCAGAGCCAGAAATGTGACCTGATTTCCTTCCTGATTTAGAAACTGTCACTTTGCAAGAGAAACCCAAAGAGACAGAGCTGTGTCAAAGTGGGCCCATCAGTTCGGTGTGCAGAGTAAATAATAAACCGAGATCAATAGAAATATAGTCAGGACTTTCATTTGCTAGATATTCATCAGGATGATGGTATTTAAAAGATAAATAAGCACATCTTTATCTGAACTGTTTGCAGTCATACATGACTCTGTGGAAGAGATATTCACTCTGAGCAAACAGGTATATACCCTATTTCATGTATTTTCCTCCAGGTTAGACAATAAAACTGAGGAGCAATGACAGAATTTCAAATATAAATTGTTTCATACTATGATTAAGGCCCTACTTCAAGGCAGCACATAAACACAAAGCAGAAAAGTCAAGCATATACTTAAGAGTGATGCTGCTTCTGTGATACCTGAGTTTTATTTAACAGAAGCAAGAAATTACTTGTTGTCACCTTTTAACTATCACAGCTATAATTTTCTGAAGTAATTCTTGAGGACAATTGGAGACAACTTACAAGGTAGTAATTTTGGGGAAGAATTGAGCACCCACCCTCTGAAAACAAGACTTCTCTATGTTTTTCAAATTGAGTTTCCAAAAACTAAGGCATCTAAGGTGATAAAAGATAATAACCTGTTCTTTCTGAAAAGCATGACCAGGATTTCTGAAAAACTGCCCAACATGCTTTAATACACAACCCAAAATGTTCTTTCGAGGGAGAGGGAGAGGGAGAGGGAGAGGCCTATGTAATAACATAAATAGGATTTAAAAAAAATAAATTAAAACTAGCTTTCATAAAAAATCTCATAGGAGATTTATGAAATCTCCTATGCCTGTCAGAATGTCATTTCCTATCAATACATTTTAGAATATAAATTTGACTACACATTGAAACCAAGAACACAACAACTACTCAACATTTCTCTGCAGCCTGTGAAAGTCCTGAGAGCTGTTAGCTGGTGCCACAGGTGTTAGTCCATCACAGCAATAACTGAGGCCAGTTTCTGATTCAAGCCAGGAATATAACGCTTTCAACTCTGATGCAGCTTTAAAGTCGTACCCATAAGCTGTCATTCACAGGCAGGAAACCTCGTGGTCTACTCACACCCTTCATGGTTAAGGCATTTAGGCTCCATAACCAATGATGCAACTGCATATCTTCGTGAGCTCTGACGAATGATCAAGGGTATGAAACAATATCAGTTCTCTACCATACTGTACGGGGGGCTTTGCATGATTTAAATCTGCAGGACTCTTCAAAGCATAAATTACTTCTTCATACAAACCGGGGCATTAGCATCTGACCCTTGTGTTTGTAAAACCCTTCGAGAATCTCAGACAGAAGTACAAAGCTGTACTATGAATGGATTCAGAATGTGTGTCAAAATGTTACAACATCCAACCCCAATCACGTACAAGCTAAGTAACATATTCATCTATGATTATTTCTGGCAATACTGTGCTCTGCCTTATGCTAAAGGTTACATAAACTCCACTACTTAAGGCTGAGACCTTTTGGCACATTAATCTAAAAATATCACAACTTGCAGGACAGACTTTGACTGCTTAAATGCTGAGACACCTGCCCCCAAAAGACATGCTTTTTTCCAAAGGATCCTCTATTTCTGAAGCTCTCTGTCATTTTGCCATTTTAAAAGGATACACCAGAAAAAAAATAATTACCAAAATCAGTGGACAACACTCCAGTCCCCTTTGCATCACACCCATCCCGTCCTGACTCTTGAGCTCCTCTAAACTCTTTCACAACCAGGTATCTCATCAGAGGCAACACACTCATACCAACAGCAGCAACTGTCATAAAAATACCACTTTCTTAGTCCATTAGAATAAGGGGGTTTCACTCCTCACTGCTTCACAGCTCTGACCTTTCCAATTCTCTGCCACCAAAAGCTTATAGGATCTGCCGGATCCATCTGTGGCTCCACCTGGCCTTGCTTTCCCACGCCAAAAGGACAGATCAAATATACGTGTCTGAAAACACATCCCTGCTGTCTCTTCGTACCACCCCGGGTGGCGACCCTCCCGATTCCTCCCCCCCTCCCCAGGTTTCGAACGAGAGGAAGCCTCCAAGGCCACTTCTGCAAAGCCCCGAAATCCTGAGAAATCGCAGCAAAAAGAGCACTTCAGCACCTTGGACAGGACACAGGGACGGAAAACAGCGAAATCGTGAAATCAGCCCTGAAAATGCTCCGCCTGGACATGACCGTCTAGGACACATCTGCGGGCCTGTTTATTTTTAGTATTGACAAATCCTCTTTGAATCGCTGCGTTTATTCCACCATCCGCCCTGTGTTTTGGGAAGGGTTGCTCACCAGCCCAGCGGTGGGAGAAATTGGGGCCAGCAGCTCCAGATCCAACAACCGCCTGCAAGATCAGAAACTGCCCCAGTTGCAACTGGAAAGGCTCGGCTCAAGCACTCACAAAGCTCAGCTCATCCTTTCCAGGCAAAACAAGACCTGTTGCCAGAGATGTGCGTGGCTCCTGTGTTTCTCCAATTTCTAGAAGCTCTTCTCCACCTCCTCACCCAAATCTCCAGGAAAAACAAAATACAAAGGTCTGATTTATTCCCATTGCTGCCACACTTCAGTCACACAAGTTTTGCTTTAATTTAGCTTTCGTTCTCTCTTGCAGTGCTCCCAGTATGACACCGTTCCCCTCGGGGCTGCCTCGATAAAATCATGATCACCTTGCCAGAGCAGAGCACAAGCACAGCTCTCTCTGTTTTTTCTTTTATTTGCATAAGCCAACTCGAGTTTTTAATTCATGCAAGTAAAAAACTCCAGATCTTTTAAGCAGATGTATTCTAGCAACAGCTTTGAGGTGAGTGGTGCCATTAAGAGATATATTTAAAACATGTCAGTTCTTACAAGTAATACCAGTAGTATCCTCATGATACAGGAGAATGATATATTTTCCCTGCCACCACAGAAGTACCCATTCTAGTTCATTTCTTCCTTTCAAAAACGTGCCACTAAATTTCCACTCCAACACATCTGACGCCACATGACATTAACCAAACAATTTGCAGAGTATTTTCCGTGTTGTTATATCTTTCCGGCACTTCTGGGTGCGGAAGCGAGATGGAAACTAGACCAATTCCCCGCCAGAGTTACCCTTCAGCAGCAAAATATATATCTAGCTGTAGCCTCCGCTTTTACATCCCCGTCGCAAGCTTTGCTGATCTAAGTTCTCTCTCCTCCAGCCCCCGGCAGCCTCTCCGTCACCCTGCCCGGACGGGACGGCCGTAGTGCCGGTGCCCCCGCTCCTCCCGCCTCGAGGGGAAAGTTTGGGAAGGGAAAATCCCGGCACTACCAATTCCTCCTCCTCCACGACACGCTCAGAACCGGACTTTTTTT